>JALHCC010000147.1:0-23213 GCA_024340765.1 Tolypocladium cylindrosporum | reverse complement strand
TGCTAACCCAGACAGACCTAGACCGACCGACCGGGAGCCTTTACCAACCCAAACCGACCGCCCGGAGGTGCCGGTCTAGGTCTGTCGGTTTGTTAGCCACACTGGCCGGGCGTGCGTGCCTCTGCCCAAGGCGCTGTTGCGCAAGCCCGAGTCCTCGGTGGGTGCATCGGGCTCTCAATCTGCACAGTTCTGTTCAATGTGCACGTCAACCGGCACTTGGGCAACGACTTGACGGAGGACCAGCTGGGTAAGCTGCACCGCTCGCCCCTATCTGGCCTGCAACTCCCCGAAGACCTGCGAGACCTAGTTAAGGCCGTCTACATGGGCGCATTTGGGGAGGAGATCCAAGTCATGGGGCTTGCATGCGCCGTGATGGTTGTCGTGTCGTTGTTCACACTGGAGAGACACCCTACCCCCCTGACGAAACTGACAGCTCCTGGATCAGTGATCAAGGACGAGACGTCGTCATTCCCACGGGGGAGTGACTCTGAGACCGAAACCAACACCATTTCGAGCACTCGCCAAACGGTCTAGTGTCATCTGCACTATTGCATCGGCTACCTCTCACAGCTATTCCTGCACGAGGACATGGACAGAGTTGGGTTAAAGGAGAGCGGCGACATTTGGTATTTATCACACGGGGAAACGTTGTATAAGATGACAAGATGGTGTATCATGCCCCAAGGAGGCAGGTTCCGCTTTCTCCTAGACTTTACTTCACTTTTGGGCGCAATATTGCCTGGCAGGGCCAGTCACAGTGAACACATTTCTCGGAAGTCTTAGCACCCAGTTTGTGACAATTGAGTGAATCTTTATATTTTCAAATTCATTTCCGAACTTTCAATTGCCAGAGCGGTGACTTGCTGGTTCTGAACTAGTCTGCTCCCTCAAACGATGGCATCACTGTTGCACGGTTAGAAGTTCAGCCCCTGATGGATTGTCCCTAGGGATTCCAACAACATAGGCTTGAAGCAAGACAGCCATCATGACCCCCCGGCAAGCCTTGAACATGTGCTACTCGAAGTTTGAGTATATGACGCGCCCGTCGGGTAATCTTGCCACAAGAGGCGGTTGTTTACACGTAGAGCGTACAATGCACAGATGTAACTCTGCGCTCCATCCTGTGAAGCCCTTCTAGGCAGCAGGAAAACTCTTCTATGCTGTATCTCCCATGCCACGTAGCATCGCCACCGAACCTTTAGCCATTCCAGCGTCCATGATAGGCCCGGCAACGGCTGGCGCACAGGATCGTGCGCGGCGCTGTGCAAGCGCGTCGTGTCGTGCACGGTGTAGCGCCGCTGGGTCGTCACACGTGCGGGAGGAGGGCTTCGGTTGCGCTCGGGGAGGCCGGTGGCGAGAAGACGGGGTGGTAGATGCAGGGGCGCCGTCTGGATGCTGGTGTTGGGAGGGACTTGCAGGCTGGGGTGTGGTGACGGGTTACACGGGGGATGGGAGCGTTGGGGTCATTTGCCTGGCGGCGGCTGGGAGCTGCTTGTTTGCTTGCTGCGGCTGGGTAATGCTTATGGTGGGCCAAGTTGAGTGGTGTTCACGTAGGCGATGAGACTGGTGGCATCAAGTGTCCTTGTTTGAAGCATCAGGTTGGTGGATGTATGTCTAACACCATTCCCAACACTCCCGAGAAGCAGCGTCCGCAAAACCAGCATACACGAAAAGATCCTCAATGGCACATATCCCGGGGCATTCATAAGTATGCCCTACAAGCCTCTTCTACGAGATGCTGACGACCCGCAGACCCCAACCTCATGGCGCCGAACCCCCGATGACCTGCGGCTTAAAGTACACGGTGTGGATGCCCTCAATGGTCAGCGTCCTCGCCACGGCCTTGAGGCTCTGGTGCGCCTGGCACTCGTTGTCGTAGTACTTGAGGTCGTCCAGGCTGGCGAACTCGGTCTTGCAGATGACGGTGAAGCCCTGGGCCCGCGGGTCCTCCTCTGCGACGCCGACGGCCAGGGACAGGATGTACGGCTTGCCGTCCTGCGAAGCGGTCAGCCATGTCGGTCGCGAGCTCCCCCGGATGCGGCCGGCCCGTCTCACCTTTTGGTTCGTCGCGTCGACGACCTTGTACTGCTCAATCAGCTTCTGCTGGTCGTCGGCCTTGGGGGCCTTGAACATGGTGATTCTGTGGACGCGGTCTGCCATCTTGACGGTCTTGGAACTGGATGCCCTCACTCGACGAACTGCGGCGGCGTGCTGGGATATCAAGGGACGGAGCAAGCGGTTCATATACTGCCAGTTCCGAGGTTCCGAGAGACTCGAGTCGACGTCGAAACGACCTGGAGCAATACGGGGAAGCGGCTTTAATAGCCATCGCCGGCCTCCACGCCACGGCCATTAACCGACCCCTCCATGCGTCCCGGTTCCGAGTTTCCGCATCTCCACATCCCCTCATCGACTCAGCGCCGCAAGGAGCCCCGACTGCCGGTGCTGTTGCTCCCCTGGCGCGGCGCAATTCCGACTGTGCCATAGGCGGATTTATTATTGGATGCCCCGACTGCGTCTTGACGTGCTGCGCGGCATGCGGCGGCACAATCAGGACCACCACTTACGGCCGACGCAGCGCTCGAGGATCGAGGGATATTGCCCGGGCGCTGTGTTTATCGGCGCTTTAAATGCTGCGTGACGTCTGGCTGCAGCTGGGTTTCATCTTGCTTACGCTGTTGCGAGGTGTCAGGTTTGGAGCCTCGCATGGTATGTCGGCGACGATGATGCCACCTCATTCAGGAACATGTCCAGTCTGCTGGCTGTTTGCGGGCACCATGAACACCATCTGAAATGGCCAGCACCGTTGAATGCCTCGAACTGCGATGGGTGGTCAATGTAAATATATCAAGGCCGACGCTGACATGACTGAGCCAGGGCCATTGTTAGAGCTCAGCCATCCCTAGAGTTCGCCTTCCTGGCATCTGCCATGGGCAGAACTCGAGGGGAAGCAGCAAAGGCAAGCGCTTGCAAGAAATCTAGAAGGATGCCAAACTCGTTTCCTCTCCTTGCCGAGTTCTGTGCCACCACACAACCGTCCATCATTCACTTGTTTACAGATTACGCCCAGCCCATCGCTCTCTAGACCAGACCAGCATAGCATATCCATTCGTCGCACCGTGCACGCAGCACCGTCCCTCTCGCAGCTCTCGCCATGGCCTGCCGCGGCCGTTGCTTCACCGCGGATGGCATCCAGGGCAAGCCCGTCATCCACGAAGCAGCCAGCCGGCTTGGCCTGACGTGGTATTTCTGCCCTGCCCACCTCGGCTTCCACGCCATGTTCCTCTTCGACGGCGCGCCGCAGCCCCTTTGTGGCGAGTGCGCGGTCCTCTTCTTCGACAAGGCCCATTGCGCGGTCTGGATACGCCAGTACGATCTGCCCGCCGTCATGTCGAACTCGGCCCAGGTCCTCGACGACGCGAGGGCGGACATGGACGCCATGCTCTCGGAGATCGACGACACCCGGTTCGGGCGCCAGGCCGCGGACCCGGATCCCTTTGCGCCGCCCGACGAGCTCCACGCCGACGTCTTCAGGGAGATCCCGAAGCACGACTTGACGTATACGTCCCTCCGGACGACGCTCATCCCGCACACCCGGATCCCCAACATGTTCCTCCTCGAGTACCGCACGTTCAAGGGCGCCCTGGCGTACCAGCCGTGCTCGAAAGAGATCGGCATCTACGGCATATTCAAGTCCCTGCGCCCGATAGACCAGCACGGCGACCCCATCTTCCACCAGGCCAGGACGTGGTCTTGCATGGTGCAGGCCATGGAGGGCCTGCCCAAGGAGCTGCGGTGGGTGCTCGCGACCATGTACAACTTTTGCAACGAGATGCTGCGCCCGGACACGGACGAGGACACGCTCTGGCAGATGCGCCCCTGGCTGCTGCACTGGTACACCGTCGCCGACGAGCTCCTTGAGCATTTTGGCATCCTGGTCTACACCCCCGATATCGACTGGTTCGGTCGCCCGAAGTCAAGGTCCAAGAGCTCGGGATCGCAGAGCGAGAGCCTCGAGTCTCACACCGTCGGCGGGTCAGACCCCAACAGGTCGTCAGGGGCCGGGACTGTTATCCGCCGAAGACCGAGCTGTGGAGATGAGAGGGACAAGAGCAGCTGGGCAGACAGGTGGCCTCGTGATCATCACGAGAACCGAGTATCGGCCATACACGCCTGGCTGGCCTCGCAGCCACACCTCCCCGACCTCGATGCGACGGAAATCTTTGACCCCACGCCTAGAGGGTACGTGTCCCCCAAGACTAGGCGCTCAGCATCTCCGGAAAGCCAATGCTTGTCAAGAAGCAGCAGCAGCAGCAGCAGGGGATCGTTGAACCCACCATCGGGGCTGAACCCACGGGCGGCGGTCTTTGACCCGCCATCGACAGCAGCGCCGCCGCCTTCGTTCTGTTCCTCGCAGGTGGATCGAGCGCAGGAAAGCGACGACAGCGATGCGACAATAGACGTCAGTTTTAGCGAGACCGGGTTGTCGAGGTGCTCAAGTCCAGCCTCGTCGGATTGGAGCTTCGGGACGTCCATGGACTGCGGGGGGTTACGGCCGCTGCTTCGCCGTGAGCGATGACGGCTGCGGCGACTAGACCGGCATCGTCGTTCGCTACCCCCGATGAGCTGTGACGATGGAGGCGACGAAAACAGCAGCGCCGTCGAGTACATTCGAGATACATATTGTTGGCAGCTTGTACATTAGCGTTTCGAACAGCGATACCCTTGCGATCGTTTATGATAGACTCCGCCCTGCCCCATCGGCCCCGTGGAATATGTGTCTCTTCTATCCGGGTGCTTCCCAAAGTCCGTATATATATCCATGAACTGTCAACAACCCCTTTTTAGTCTGCCGTGTAAGGAGATGGTGGGTATGTAGACTGCCACCATCTTCGCAGCCACCATCATTCGCAGCCCTCACTGCGCAGCCACCATGCTCATGTAAACCCCCCACACAACACCCGCCAGCGCACCCACCAAGTTCCTCCCCTCGACCGTCTTGACGAGCGTAAAGTTGACGATGCTCACGGCCGGCCAGAAGCGCACGCCCGCGCCGACGAGCGGCCAGAACTCGGCGCGCGCGGCAGCCCAGACGGCCGCAAAGTCGACGCGCGCAAAGTCGATGGCGCGCGGGCCGGACCAGTACCCCCAGGCCTTGAGGAAGCCCGTGATGCGCGGCGCGGGGGCCATGGCGTCCTGCAGGGCGCGCAGGAACACGCTGAAGAGGAGGGTGTTGGCGGCGGCGCCGAGCGTCTGGTCGAGCAGGAACTTGGCGAGGGTGTTGCGCTTGGATAGGGGCTGCTGCTGCCGGGGGTCGTCATCCGACTTCTTGGGGTGTGGCGGCGGCGGGTGCGCGGGGAAGGTTGATTCGAGAAAGTCTTGCCTGAGAGGCATGAGATGATGTATAAAGGAGTGCTGACGATGAAGGAGAGGGTGAGTGAGGCGGCCGTGGCGTGTGAGACTCACCAGAGGAAATTGGGCGGCGTGCTGACGACGCTGAACAGCAGGAACTGGAACACGGGGATCCAGTCGACCAGCAGCTCGGTCTGCACTCACGTATTAGCAGGTATTTCAGCGAAACTGCGCGACGCCCTGGCGCATGGCCTCGGGCCACGGCATGGTCTCGGGATAGGGGTGAGTGAGGCCCGGCTGACCTTGTTCCTGCTGGTGGTGATGAGCTGCGCCAGCACGTTCGACGCGGCGCCCAAGAAGGCTGCCTGCATCGTCGCGGCGAGGATAGGTCTTGAGGTCATTTTGACGGTTTGTGTGAATGGTACATTGAGGTCAAGAGCTGGTGCTGCGAGACTCGTCGAGGTCAAAGAGCTCGAGGGTTGAAACGGCCTGCCGTCACGTGTTGGCGCTGGTGGATTGCTGTCCGTCCGCGGCGCTCGCTCGATTGCGCCGCCATGTGTTCCGAAACATCGAGGAACAATACAAATGGAACATATTCTTTTTCAGGAGCGTTTTCAATTCCCGTCTAATCTTGGCTCTACAGATTCTGCTGGCACCCAGCTCTACACGACTGCAGGCGCCTCAATTGTGCCGCTTGGCGCTTCGCCCGACCTTGCTGCTTCAAGCATCTGCCTCGTCCCCTGATACCAACCACACAGACCGGGGCGTCGGCCTCCGGACGTAATTTACAATTAACTTCATGGTTTGCGGCTTATATGCCAAGTCCGCCGCCTGTTGGCTCCATGACGCGCAGACGGCCTCGGGTATTCGAGCTGCCCATTATCATATCGTCAATCCATTGCCCTGGACGAAGCCTCAATCCTCCGTACCTGGCCCATCCAACTTTTGATCGCGAATCTGACGTCGCTCAAAAACGAGCCGTGGTGCTCAACCTCGGGTAAGAATCCACATAAAGAACAGCTGGACGATGTACGAGTAGAAGAAGAGGAACTGCGTCCGCTGGTTGCGCTTCGCTCGCGAGTCGGTCTGCATAGGGCCGCCGTTGTTGCCTGCAGTCTCGGGGAGAAGGACGTATTTCAACGATCGCATCTTGCATCGTGTTAGTAGGGGCGCTCCATAAATGTCTTGCCGCCGCTGAGCTAAGGCTTACCAGAAATAGAGAGTTGGCCAGGAAAGTGTAAAAGAAGACAAGCCAGCCAACCCAGCCGCCCGTCCCCTGGCCCCCGTTCAAGATCTCAGCTACGGTGATGGTGACGATGATGCCGACAAACTTGTATCCCGAGTAGGCGATGAGGTCGAAGAGCTGCGATTGGCTGGAGATGCTCAGGAGGTAGCACCCCAGCTTCAGCGCGACAATCTCGACGATGACCACGACCAAGCCCTTTGTCGCCGTGTATCCCAGCAGCTCCGGCTGGAACTGCCCCCTCAGCCCAGCGATTAGCGTCGAGAGGAGAATATACGTGACCAATGCCATGACTAAACGCGCCTGTCAGCTTCCCGTGTCCGTGGCGAGTCGTTTCTGGCTACTAACCCGGGATGTACATGTCGGGGCTGTTAATGTCGTCTCGTGGAGGCAGATACCACCCCTCCTGGCCATTCGCGCCAACGGCCTGCTTGCGCGACCATGGCTTGTGCCTCCAGGGGAACAGGACGAGGAACAGCTTGTTGACGACGTAAAAGTTGGAGACGTTGAAGTAGTGTTTTAGGGCGGAGACGTTGACGAAGCGGCTGAACTACCTAGCAGTTAGCACCTCCCCTCATATCGCAGCACGGCTGCAGACGTCTCGTCTCGGGGTCGCATACGTTCTGCTCGACGTATTCCTGGCCGTGCTTAAACGCCGTCTGGCCGAACTGGGCAGCTACTTGCGCCGTCGGGTCGTTCATAAACTGCCCGTACGCGCCAAAGACGTTGCCGGCCGACCCGCCCTGCTGTTGGTAAGGGGTCCCGCCGTAGCCTTGTTGTTGCGACTGCGCAGAGCCTGGCGGTGGAGGCGGCGATCTGAGCTGGGGGACTGTGGAAACATGCTGCGGCACGGGGTGGTGCAAGGGGGGCGACTGCCCGTGCGACGGGCGTTGCATGGCGAGGGTATCGAGGCGCAGGCCTGTGTCGTTGTCGGCGCGGGCGAAGGGGGCTGTTGTGGGAGTTGCGGTGTCGTGAGGCGATCGTGACTCGTGGGGAGGCAAGGGATGTTGCTGGCGGAAGCTCGACAAGCTGGCGGGAGCAGTTGAGGCTGAGGAGTGGAAATGTGGTCGCTTGGGTGAGCGGCGTCATCCCGCTGTGGCTTGACCGAGGCAAAGGACAGCACAGCAAGCTACCCTAGAGCGGCAGGGGCACCACGTGACGCGGCCCAGAACGTTCCGGACCTCCAAAGACAGGCTTTCCAATCGCTATCAATCAGCCCAGAGCGGGACTGGACCCTGACGGCCCCAGTCGCGGCATCTCCGACACCCTCGCAGATCCGACCTCTGCAGCTTCGCATACCTTGCCTTACTTCTTTATTAATACTCATCCCGTGGAGGTGCGGGCCTTGCCATCTGTGCTTTCTCTTCCCCACCTTTGCCATACTCCCGTTACTTGTCTTGGCCATTCCCTGCAGCGGCCATCCTGCTCGTCTCGACCTGGTAGCGCTCCTCCTGCGCCGCCATGCTGGACACGTTCGAGATCCTCACGACGTCGGGCGTCGTCCTCTGGTCCCGGACGTATGCGCCCGTCAACCCCTCCGTCGTCAACAACTTCATCGCCGACACCTTTATCGAGGAGAAGAGCGGCGGCACAGCCCTGCGGGACTCGCAATCCGCCGCCGCGAATCCCGCATACAGAAGCGACCAGCACACCCTGAAATGGACGCTGGTCAAGGAGCTGGGTGTCATCTTCGTCGTAAGCCTTGCGCCGGCGCATCAATGCGATCCCTGACCCTTCATCTGCTAACGCGCCGCGCGCGCAGGCTGTGTACCGGTCCCTCCTCCACCTCACCTGGGTTGACAAGCTGGTCGACAACATTAAGACGATATTTATGTCGCTATACGGCGAGCAGCTCAAGAAGCCGCACACAACCATAGTCGAGTGCACCAGATTCGACGACTACTTCGACCAGCAGCTCCAAGAACTGGATACCTCCAGCGCCATCGATCCCACGACGCCGCATCGGGAGGAGACGACCTCGCGGAGCCTTTCTGACCACGCCCCTGCCGCGCCCGGCCTAACATACAGAGGCCGATCGATCAACAATGGCATCCCGGAGGAGCCTTCCAATGGGTCGGCTCCTATAGCTACTCCAAACACATCGCGCCCGTCTACTCCTGGCGGCAGCAACCTGGTCGTTGCAAAGGCTGGTCCTGTCGCCAAAATGTCCAGGCGAGCTCGCAAGGCAAGGCATAGCACATCTGCGCCGGCATCTTCCGGGGACGAAACCCCGGCTAGACAGAAGCAGGGCGGCAAACCAACGAAGAAGGGGCGCAAGTGGGACGCCGACGGCCTCGCAGACGAAGACGACGACGTACAGCTGGACTACTCCGCGCCCAATCTGACGAGCGACTCGGAGGCGGAGGCAGTCGGGCGATCGAGCGCTGTGGATGCGATAGACGCCGCGACGTGGGGCTCGTCGACCAAGGGCAAATTTGTGTTGAGGGACCTGGGCGACGAGGTGCACAGCATGCTGGCTTCTGCCGAGGCCGAGAGAGCTGCCGCACGGTCATCAGACTCCAAGGGTGGCCTCTTCGGCTCCGGCGTCAACGCCCTCAGCGGGCTCTTCCGGAACGTCGTCGGCGGCAAGACCTTGACCAAGGAAGATCTTGACAAGGCGATGAAGGGGATGGAGGAGCACCTGCTAAAGAAGAATGTGGCGCGAGAGGCCGCCGTGCGGTTATGCGAGGGTGTTGAAAAGGAGCTGGTCGGCGTCAAGACTGGCAATTTTGAAGGTACGAGTCTCGCTCACCCATCACGTTCAAACATCATATCTAACGGCGTGCATAGGCATCAACTCCAAGATCCAGACGGCCATGGAGTCGTCCCTCACCAAGATGCTCACGCCCACCTCCTCGCTCGACCTCCTGCGCGAAATCGACGCCATCACCGCACCCCCCGTCACCTCCCTCCGCAAGGCCCGCCCCTACGTCATCTCCATCGTCGGCGTCAACGGCGTGGGCAAGTCGACCAACCTCTCCAAGATCTGCTTCTTCCTCCTGCAGAACAAGTACAAGGTCCTCATCGCCGCCGGCGACACCTTCCGCTCCGGCGCCGTCGAGCAGCTCGCCGTCCACGTGCGCAACCTCAAGGAGCTGACGGCGCGCGAGGGCGGCCAGGTCGAGCTCTACCAGAAGGGCTACGGCAAGGACGCCGCCACGGTGGCCAAGGACGCGGTCACCCACGCCGCGCAGGAGGGCTACGACGTTGTCCTCATCGACACGGCTGGTCGGCGGCACAACGACCAGCGCCTCATGTCGTCCCTCGAGAAGTTCGCCAAGTTTGCCCAGCCCGATAAGATCCTCATGGTCGGCGAGGTACGTCAAGCCTGCACCCCCATTCGTCCCCCTTCCCCCCCCACAATGTTCTGTACTGACCCCGTCCTGCACCAGGCCCTCGTCGGCACCGACTCCGTCGCCCAGGCGCGCAACTTCAACGCCGCGTTCGGCGCCGTCCGCACCCTCGACGGCTTCATCATCTCCAAGTGCGACACCGTCGGCGACATGGTCGGCACCCTCGTCAGCCTCGTCCACGCCACCAACGTGCCCGTCCTCTTCGTCGGCGTCGGCCAGCACTACTCCGACCTGCGCAACTTTTCCGTCAAGTGGGCCGTGGAGAAGCTGCTCAGCAGCAACTGAGGGCAACCTGCACGAGTCGTCTTGTGCTAGTAGTGCAGCGGCCATATATAGGTCATACCCCTCATGTGGTCGTGTACTCTGTAATAATACAGCCTGGGGCCTCGCGGCTCATAATCATCATGAACCTGTCATGACGAAACATTCCGCAATCTGTGACGAGGAACATCCCGCATTCACAGACAACGGAGGCGTAGAACGCATCTGCGAGATGGGAGTGGATTATTACTATATACGAAGCACTGCGCACTCAATCTCCCCTCATCTAATAAACGAGCGGCCACCCAGCCTCCCCACACCGCTATGCATCCATGCATCCATGCACAAATGAGAAACCGAACAAAAAGCTTCAGGCGAGCCGCGAGGGCTGCGAGAAGGAGAGCTAACACAGCGCATCTCGAACAAGCAAACGCAACCGCTCCGTGTGCCAGGTACCAATCTGAGGCATCGTCGTGACTGGTGAGAGAATGTGTGCCTGCGTGTGCGTACGTGTGCATGTCAAGCGGACAGCAACGTCGAATCGAAGCGAAGTGGTAAAAACAGAAGCAGCCAATCCAAGGGGGGGTATCTTTCTAGGTAAAGGTGGTTTTTCGCAGTCTGGTTGAATTATAAGAATGCAAAGACAGGTAGAAGCATTGCTGAGTATGTGATCGACCGTGCTTGCAACAGGAACATTTTTCTTCTCTTCAAACAAGGACAAGAACAAAAACAGAAACAAATGAAAGGGTTGTATAAAATCCCCGATAACCAGGCTCGCCCGGCATGTTTGATGCCTTTCTCTCTTGCGCGTCATAAGCTGGCTCAATCCTCTTCAAAGAAGTCATGATCATCAAAGTCGCCGGGCTGGGCGTCGGAGTCGTAACCGCTCTGGCGCATCATAGGCGGCGTCACGGGTTGTTCCCTGCGCTCTTGAAGGCGCGGCGGGGTTTCTTGGGTCGGAAGCACCCGGTCCGAACGACGGGAGGCCGTAGACTCCCCTCGAGCCCGGGTTGGTGCGCTGCTTTGGGACGTGAAGCGACGTCCGGTGCTGGCAAAGGCCGTCGGCTGCGGTCTATGGTCCACGGGCGGCATCTGGCGGAGACCAGACGCAGGCGGCGTTAGAAGACCGCCGAGCAAACTGCTCTGAGGGCTTGGCCCACCCCTGCGCTTAGAAGGCGTGGCGTTGCTCCCAGCAGGCGAGTTCAAGACCCCAGAGATGCTGCGGAATGAGGGTTGGCTCGACTTGCGCCAGTTGCCCCAGGCCGCCGCAATAGGGCCAATTGTCTGGGCGACACGGGGTGTTGCGGCCTGGATGCTCTGCGCAAGGTTGGGCAGGTTAATGGCAGAGCCGCCGTTCATGGCCCTCTCGCGCTCCTGTTCCTCCATCTGGAGGTTTGCCTTGAGACGGATCGCAGCATCCTTCACTGCCTCGCGGTTGTAGTTGTCATCAGAAAGGGCCGTGATGATGTCTTGAACATCTCCATGTCTCACGGCAAGCAGCTCGCGCAGCCAGCTGATCTCGTCGTCACGCTTCGAAATCTTGGAAGCCGCATCGGGATCAGACTTGGCAACAACTTGTTCGAGCTCCTCGATTCTCTGCTCACGTGCCTGAAGCTGCTCCTGAAGGACCATGATGGATTCCCGAAGCGCCTGAGGCGAGATCTTCTCGGGCAAGTCGACCGTCCGAGGGGCAGACGTGGCCTGGGAGACAACGGCAGCGGCAGCCGGGCCAGGTTCGACACCGGCAGACTTGGCAGCTTGCGCTGCTGCGGCTGCGGCTTCCTTTGCAATCTCCAGCTTGTCCTCGAGGTGCACAATGCGATCCTGCAGATGCTCAATCTTGGAGGAAGACAGGCTAAGGCGCTCAAGGAGCTGCTGCTCAGACCTCTGGGCGTCCTCGGTGACGTTGTTGACCTGGCGCTCGTAGCGAGTCTGCATATCCTCCAGCTCGTTCTGGTGCTTGCACTTGATGTCTTCAATCTCCGCCGGCTTGCTGGTCTGAGCATCCTCGAGAAGCATTTCGCTCTGAGCTTTGGCGGTGTCTGCCTCGAGCTTGATGTTGTCCAGCTCAGTGCGTAGCTTGGAGTTTTGCTCTTCAAGCTCTTCTCGAATGACATTGACCTGGTTGTTGGCCGCGTCGATCTCCGTCTGCAGAGCCATGCGGGTCCGCTTAACCTCGCTGGCACCAGACTCTCTGGCCTCCTCAAACTCGCGTTGGTAGCGAGAGGCCGCCTGCTGCAGCGTATGGTTTTCGGTGCGCATCTCAGCCAAATGGCCCTCGAGGCGCTTACATTCGTTGACCGCGCGCATGCCGGCTCTCTCATTGTCCTGAAGGCGCTCCATCTCGACCTCCAGACGCTCGCGGGTCTTCGCTTCAGCCTGTAGTCTAGCGTCAAGGACTTCTTGTCTCGCAAACAAAGCCTGCTCCTTCTTGATGCGCCGAGCATTCTCCTCGGCGATTTCGCGGGCAGCCCTACCCATGTCATCTTGCAGCGACATGAACTTGGAACGCCATGCCTCACGCAGTCGCTCGTTCTCCTCAAGCTGCGAGGCCAGAGTGTTAAGCGACTTCTGCATGTGCTTGTTCTCCTCCAACACGTGGGCAAGCTCGCCAGCCCTGCGGCGCGCAACGTCATCTGCTCGCTCAGCTTCGGCTCGCCAGTGGTTGTTGTCTTGGCGCACGTTTCGGAGGTCCGCCTCGAGTGCATTGACCTTGTTGGTCATCTCACTCTGGGACTGCGTGGAGTTGGTCTGGGCAGCCTCGAGAAGCGTCATCCGCATGGCAGTCTTGCCACCGGCCTGCTCGAGGGTCTTTACCCGATGGTCCCTCTCTTCAAGCACCTCACGGAGTCGATTCTCCTCTTCAGACGAGATTCTGAGTAGTCGCTGCACTTCGGAGAGCCTATCTTCCGCGGCACGCCGGTTCAGGACTTCCTCTTCGTTCTTGCCCTCTTGGTGTCTCAAGCGCTCCTCCAGGTCCGCCACGCGCTGATCAAAGACGCTTCGATTGATGATCTCAACCTCGACGCGAGTCTCAGCAGCTTGGAGCTTGCGATTCAGCTCAGCCGCAGCGTCTTCGGCGGCTCTGCGCTCTGCGACTTCCTTCTCTACCTTGATTTGCTCCAAGTACAACCGCTGGTCAACATCCGAAAGTTTTACCTGCAGCTGTTCCATCTTGCTCTGGAGCTCCTCATTGTGCGCAGTAGCTAGGAGATCTCGGCTTTCGGCCTCATGCTTAGCCACATCGTTTTGTTCCTCGTCGCGTGCTTTGGCTGTAGCAGCGAGATGTGTCTTCATCTCTTCGAGGGCCTTCAGTACGGCGGACTGCTCGTAAGAAGCCGCGTCTCCTCCCATGGCGAGGACAGCGGGCTGGGTTCTATCCTGGGCAGCAAGAGCTTCCATCACGGCGATCCGGATGTGATCCATTCTGCGATCTCTGCGTGGACTCATGGAACGACGAAGGACAGGTTCCTCATCCTCATCGTCAGCGTCGCTCTCCTGGAATTCTCCGGAAAGGCTGCGCCTATCACGGCGAGTAGAAGAAGGAGTGCGGCGTGTCTTGGATGACAAGGCATGCTGAATCGAGAAGAGAGCCTTCTCTAGGGGGTCAAGCCTGGATGCCAGCAGGTTGCCCACCACTTCGTTGACACGTCCGTCAAAGAACTGGGCTCTGCTTTCAAGCTTGTCGTGCTCATCCTCAGGGAAGGCGGCTTCCCAATCGCTGGCAACCTCGCTCTCGACTTCAGGCGAACGCGCGCTCAAAGGCGGGTCGACGAAAGGGTCTTCCAACTTGGCGTTGAGCATTGGAGGAACGTCTGGGAGGGCATGATATTGGCGAGGGGTGAGGCTTGTTCCTTCTCTGGCAAACTGATCTGTCGGAAGCTGGAGGTCATCCACAGGCGCATCAGCCTCAGCTGCACCTAGTTGTTCCCATTGCGATGCTTCGTTTGACTTGTTGACTCCCATGGAGGGGTTATTCTCTAGCTGTTGCATGACGGCATCGATTTCCTCGAACGTCGGCTCACGGTCAAAGCCAATGTCAATGACTTGCTCGCCAGCAGCGGCAGCCTCTTGCTCGACTGCGGCCTCTTGCTCGACAGATTCGATTATATCCCCCGCAACAGGCTCGACAGGAGCAGGCTCCTGCGCCTGGATAGGCGGTGGTTCGTCTGCGAAACGAGAGCCAGCCAGCCCCTTAGGCTTCGGCGGTGGCGAAGCGAAACGAGACGCGCCCAGGCCCTTTGGAACAAGTTTGAGCCTGGCACCCTGGGGAGTAGGTTCACGAGATGGGGGTTTGGCTGCAGAAGACTCGTCGGCCGACTCCGCGTCGGCCGGTCCTTCCTCGGCTTGCCCAGCACCACCAGGGATAAACGGCTGGGCAGTGGCAGACAGCGACTTCTTATGATGAGCCTTCGAAAAGCTATCATCGCCGAAGGTTCGCGACTCGCTGAAGTTCTGTGCGTCAAACTTGGTCTCGAACTCGAACGGAGTCCAGTTGTTGACGTTCTCGCCCGTCGGCGAGGTTTCAGAAGCCGCGGTTGTCGTTGCCATTGTGTCCACCTGGTCAGACGTGACGATTGACGATAGCGACGTGTCAACGGGTAGTGCATTGTCTCCTTCGAGTGCAGAAACGTCCGCGCTGCTTCCTTCCTGGGCGTCGGGAGTGGGAGCACCCACGACATTATCCTCTGGCATGTCGGCGAAGAGTGGCATGTCGTCGCCGTCAGGGGCAACACTCCTGTGGCGCTTGACTCTGAATTCATCAGCCACGCGGCCGTCTGGGTCGTCGTGGGTCTCATCGGCAATCGTAGATGCGTTGATAGATCTGGCAGACGATACGCTAGACGGTCTGACAATCGGGATAGCCTTCGACTTCTTGGCGGGCTTGACTGTGTCACTCGCCTTAATGTCGATGTTGCCAAAGATGGAGTTTCGATTGCTAGGTCCTTCACTGCCTGACCCTATTGGGCTAGTGACAGAGCCATTCAACGACTGGAAAGGGGTGAACGAGGGTGCGTCCGGTCGGAACTTGGGTCCAGACGTAGAGAAGCTGAAGTCGCTGCGCCCTGGAGAAAAGGACGGGGCAGTTGCGTGGAACTTTGCAGAATTGCTAAATTGAGAGGTGGAGTGACCAGACGGCGAGTCCACGGCGTTACTGGCCTGGAAGACTACAGGTTGGATGTTGCCAGAGAAGTTGAATAGGCTGGGAGCGAACGAGTTCGCAGGGTTGAACTTGAACTCAGGCGCCTGGACATTCAGCTTGGACAGCGAGGGCTTGCTACCATGGCTCGAACGACGGGTGCTGCTGGTGGCAGAGGCAGAGTCGTGCCAAGGATTGCTGGCCGACGATGTCGTCTTTTGATGCTGCCCGAGGGCTACGGCGAAGTCGAAGTTTTGGATAGGGGTGCCGAGGTCGCTAGGGTTGGTTTCGACCTCGTGCGACTCATCGCCCCTTTGAGCCTCTGGGATTTCGCTCAACGCGTCTAGCTTGTTGAGGCCACCCTCAGCAGCTCCCTCCTGCGTCTCACCATGATCTCTAAAGAAGGTTTGGGACAGAGAATGGCCACGGCTGTGGGGCCGCGGGTGATGCAGAACAAGAGGCTTGCCAGGTTCGTTTGCAAAGCGTTCCGCAACAGCAAGGTTAGCAGATGCATTGCGGTCATGCATCGGAGCGAATGGCTTGGTATTGGCCGCAGGAATCTCAGCCTGAGCCTGAGGGTTGTAATCATCGTGTTCAAGCTGGTTGCGGAGTTGCTCTTCCAGGTGATACTCCGCGTCGTCAATCTCGGCCTGAAGACTATCGGGATTTTGTTTGGGGGGCTCTGGAGTCTTGGACGGGCTTTTGCTGAAAGCCTCATCCTCTTCACGCACTTCCTGCAGGCGCGGCGAGGCCCTGGATGCCATCTGCTGTGGCATGTATTGCAAAGATTGATGTCTTTGATGCACGTTCAACGCAGGGCTGCCAACCTGCTGGTGCCCATCCATTCCATACGGCGACTGAGGAGAGAGCATGCCGTTCAGATTGCCTAGCGAAGGCGAGTCGTTCCGATTCGAGCCATGCAAAACACCAGCTTGGTTGGGCCACCCCTGAGGTGACTGTTGTGAGAGTTGGAAGGGAGACGAGCCCATCGGCAGCGAGATGGACTGGCGAGGGTTGAATTTTCCAGGGACTCCGCCAAAGGGCCCTGGAGACGCCCCGGAGGATAACCCAGGGCTCTGGGCACCGGATATAAACTGTCCGGGGAACGGAAATCCTGGAATGCCGTGGTTGCTGGACGCGGATGATGTTGGAATCGGAGGGGAGAAGGGGAGCGAGGGGTACTGCGCCGATGGCTGTCGCGAGGGGTTTGTTGTAGGCGGTGATATCGATGGCTCCTCCAGCGGCTCTTCTTCCGCAAATGAGACACCCAACGCTCGGAGCTTAGCTTCTTGCAGCTCATTAACATAGTTTCTCCAAGCTGAAGTAATGTAGTGTCAGTTCCAAGTACGTCCGAGCCTATGTTGCAGAAACTCACCATTCAGATCCGGCAGGGTCACCTTGAACCTCCGCTCAGACCGTTCTCGGGTCATGTCTTCGGAAGACGGCCAGCCTTGACGGCTCTGCGAGTCTTCCGTGCCTGGTGGCTGATAGCTATCAACCAGAAGGTCGAAGCCATCAACGCTGTATCCCAACTCCTTCCAAGAGGCAAACATTCGATCAGTCTCTTCTTGGCGGAGGGGCATAGAACCATTTCCAGGGAGTCCACGTTGATCGTCACGCGGCACCAAAATCATGATATTCTTGCCCCTCCACGGCACCTTTTTCTTGATCCGCGGAGTCATTGCAGGCTCCTTGGGCAAAGGCTTCTGCGTTCCCTTTGTCGGGGTCGCAGGGGGTTTGGCCTGCCCATTTGCACTTTCCACCGCCTTGTCGTCCGACGTTTCGATGGACAGAGCAGCATCCTGCTTCTCATCTGCCTGGGACGAGTTGGACACGAAGCCCGGTGCGGTCGCTGGAGTTTCGGTCGCAGCCATTTTGAAGGTCTCGCCTGGCTTTAGGCTGATTGAGTCCCCTGGCTTTAAGGTCTCGATGCTGGATCGTGCGCGAGGATGGCGGGATTGCCTGGTCGACGATGGCTTGGCCTCGCGGGCAGCTTTCGGTGTGCGAATATCGTTGTCGTCCAACCACCCTAACCCAGAGCCGCTCAATGAAGAGTGCTCGCTGTCACTTCCCTCACTGAACCAATGCTTCGGCTCAGCGTTGGCGATACCCGTCGTGTGGGTACGGATCCAATCCTCCGTCAATCCCCTGTTCTGCCGCCTGACCCTATTCGCGAGAACGGCAGCCGCGGCACTTACAGAAGACTGCGGCTCGGGCTCGGACGCGTCGAGCTCGGTTTGACGGCGCAAAAATGGGGTGTCGATGGTCAGGTGATGGATTGGCGAGTCGTCAGAAGCCTCACTGCTGAAGCTCCGCCGACGAAGGTTGTGGTCAGTCCGGGGGTACGGAGAGCCCCAGCTGGCAGTGCCAAACTCTCCCGTCTCAGAGGGCGGAGTCCTCAGTATCTCTGCAACCCGTCCAGGTAGCCTCGGGGCGGGGAGCGGAGGGAGCGCTGGAGATGATTCGATGTCCTCGTCGCCGCCGGCGGTGGACGCGGTCGACAGTGCAGGTGACGTGGGCGATTGAGATTCAGACGGAGAATCACCACGGCCGTCCTGTGCGGCGCGTGCACCAGGACCAGTAGCCGTCGACAGACTTTGTGGCGACGTGTTTACGAGAGTCTATTCGAGGCGCAACGCAAGGTTAGTTAGTCGATGGCGTCCTCTAAGATCAAGTCCCCTGAATGCACCTCCGAGGCTAATCTCGCAGGGACGGTGCAGTGCAGTGCAGGGTCCTCACCAAGCGAGATCAGCGCAGACGAGAGACCGGTCGCCTGCAGCTGAGTCTCTCTCCTCGCGTGTCGAGTCCGACGCTTGCTCTATCTCCAAGGGCCGAAACGCCGTGCGTTGGCCGTTCGGGACGTGGTTACGCGACGCGTTTTCCGCTGAATGGGGCTGCAGGAAAGGGGGCAGCGGAGAGCCTGCGCGCCAAGTCGTGATGTTGCCTCCGTGTCCAAAAGTCAAAGGAAGGACGGCAAAGGCATCAGAAAAGGAACGGCAGAGGAGCGCGGACAAAGACGGATCGATGCGGCCGGACACATCGGATGCACAAGGGGACGCGGCCGGGGGCGGGAGGGATGATGGCGAAGATCAATTAATAGTGGTAGGTCGAAGTCGGTGGTGGTTGAAGGTAGGCGAACGGGTGCTGGCCAGCAGTAGCGACACCACCAGCACTCTGGCCTCCCTCGTCAGTGGGCCAACTTTTTTCTTCGGGCCTGGGACAGGGGACCAGGGACGGCCAGCCAGTGCATCTAATGATGGCCCGCCTCGCAGCACGCCGCACCAACCGGGGTGCAATCTCGCGACAGGGGCGTTTGATGACGAGTACCTTGGTGACGGCGTCGGATGGCGGCGACTGGTATGACGCACAGCGGGAAGCCGAGGTACCCCTAAACGAAGCGCGCGAGCGAACCAATTTCTAGCACTTGGCGCGTCTCTGTATTCAATGCCCAGGTTTTATTAGCTGCCCGCCGGCAAGCTTCCCATGCTCGTACAGAGTATTTCGTACGGAGTACTTCGTACGAGCAAGCCAGGCCCAGCTGGCGAGGTGCCTTGTGCATTGGCCGAGGGCCAGCGTCGGCGAGGCGGCATCTCCCCAACCTTGTTCCCCAGGCCAGGTCGACTCACCACACTGCGGAATGCATCGCGACGCGGAGCTAGGGGTCCACGCCGTCAACTCCACAAATCCCGCACTAGCTATTACGCATTGCCCCATGGTCCCGCGGCGAGTGAAGAAAGACGGGGTGGCTTTCGCCGGCCCCAGGCACAGCTCGGGCACTAGCTGAACCGACGGTTGTCGAGTCCCACGGCTCCCGCAACGAAGGGCTTTCGGTTTGCGCCATGGCGTCAAGCGCAGAGGATCAAGAACCACCCGCGGCAGTTTGCATGGCGCCGCGCGACACCTGCAGGTCGAGGAAAAGAGGCCTGGATCATGCATGTATTTTGCTTATCATGCCATGCCCTGCCTTGTTTTGGTGGCAAGCCGCGCGCACCGAAGCTTGAGTCGCGCTTGGGCCACAGCGCCGTCTCTGGTTCTGAGCCAATACTTCGCATCTCCTATCGACTTCAAGTTGGTCGGCTGCGACATATGCATGTTCAACTGTAGCTGCAGAAAATGCGGAACGTTGACAAATAGTGCCTCTCAGAAGATCCTTGAACCATCGCAACACCACCCTCTCAGTTGCTACATTCCAGTGGGAATCCAGCGCCCCTACTCGTATTGTCTCACGCGTCCCGCCTCGTCCGCGTATGGCATGTAAAGAAGAAGGGCTTTACGCAAGGGGGATCAAAATCCCATCCGAGTGCTCCAAACTGTGTACGAGTAAGTCGTCATTGGGGGGGCACCTCACTTAGCCTCAAGCCCGAGAACTCGAGCCAAGGGTGTTGATGGCTTTCGAGTTATTTATAGTGCCACCTTGCTCCTACGTGAATGCTGTCGCTGAGCTCCGCTGACGTCGTCAGTTCCTGGCGGAACGGTCTTGGAACTGAGGACTCGTACATTAGCACAGGGACCGCAGTACGAAGCATGGCAAGGTGCCAAGTCTAAAACTGCAACGGTGGAGGTATATCAATGTCCGTATTATTAAGTAGTCTATTTGAGATATAGCTGTACTCGACAAAGGCTCGCTATGCATGTTTAAAGACAGTTTTGCCAACCTAGTGGCACAAAATGTGACGAGGGAAACTCGTCATCTGGCACTCCCAGTCCCTTCGACTCGGATCCTTCTCCTTGGGAGACTTTTGGCGCTATTGGTTGGAGGTGCGGTCGACAACGTCTTGATTGTGGTCGGAAATATGGACAACTCGTCTGGTAGGGACACTCCAGGAGGCAATATCAAGTCCGGAACGCCGCGTGGAAAGCATCGGTCAAGGTCGATTCATGGCTTTTTCGCTGCCGTCTTGGGCGGTGTTGTCGATCAGAAGTTGGACGACGCGTTGACGGGCGCCGTCGGCTGGTGGTAGTTCTCCAACGTTGACTGGAAAGGCGTCTGCTGGCTGTGGCCGGCAGAACTGCCCGGCTCAGGCTTTTCCAAGCCCGCCGCGTTCATGTTGTAGTCCATGAGCCCGTCGCTCTCCTCCGAGTTCTTCTTGCGTCCCCAGATTCTCCATGCCACCAGGCCCAACGCGCCGAGCACGATTGCTCCGCCGACACCCACGACGACGCCGATGACAGTGTTGCGAGTCTTAGTCGACATGCCAGAGGTCTCGGTAGATTCATTGGAGCTCAACCCAGGGGTAGAGGTGGTCGTCGACGTCGAGGTCATGGTGGTCCTGGAGCCGTCGCTGTTGGTGCCGGTGACGACTACGATCGAGGTCGCAACCACGGGAGTAGGCGTGGACGAGGTCGACCTGACGCCGCCATCATTGTTCGTCGGGGTGGCCAGACGGCTGGGAGAGGTGCGCTGAGCCTGGCTCACGGACGAGCTGGTCTGGGCCAGGGGGGTCGAAGTCGTCTGAGCAGCCGTCGAAGACTGCTGCGCAGAGCTTGTGGTCTCGGCCTGCTTGCTCGACGAGGGGCTTGATGAGGTCGATGTCTCGACGGGCGTAGAAGAGGACGAGGCGCTGGTTGCAGACGTAGAGGACGCAGAGGTTGAGGTGCTAGAGCTGGACTCGGTGGCCGATTGAGAGGTGCCGGCGAGGTCTCCGAGCTGTCGTCCTGCAATGCCGAGCTTGTCGAGGCCCAGCCACGAAGCCTGGGCTACGTAGAAGACGGAGACGGCCACGACCAGAAGGTGGAGGAGTCGCGAGGAGTACATGGTGACGGAGGGTTGTGAAGTTTGACGTGAATGAAAGATGGTTGGACTAATGAGAATAAACAGCCGCGAGACTGTGCGAAAGAAAAGTTTGGTCGTGCGTGTCGGCAGAGTTCGCGGTCGGCGTGGAGCTGGTGGAAGCTCAAAAGCGTGCACGCGTATTCGTAAACAGACACGCAAGCCTCGACTCGGCCGTGTTTGTGTAGAGGGGATCCGCAACAGGCAAATCAGCAGAACCGAGGATAGAGCGAGTGGTGGTACGGGGCGAGGGAAGGCTCGATGCCGGCTTGATCTGGAAACGAGGAAGGGAAGAATAAGATCAGGTTGCGAGAAAGACAACGGAAAGGGAATCGAATGAAGGCTAGGGCTGCTGCCGGGGGGAGGCAGGCATGCGTAGGCAATTGGTAGGTGGTAGTGAAGGGCCAAGGGGGAGTCGGGGAGTCACGAGAGTGAGGCGTGGACGAGGCGGGAGACGTTTTATGGAGTCGGTTGCAGGGGTTCTGGAGTCCAAGACAAACAAAGGCACCTGTGGGTGTGAGGCGGGTGCCTTCCATCTCGTATTCGGCCCTCAGGGTCTCGTGCTGGCCAACCTCAGGCCGCCGTGGCCAGGACACTGCCACCACCCATTCATGCATCGGCCCATCCCAATCGTCCCCTCACAACAACCACCGTCCGGTGCGCGCCTGAACGTGCAGAGAACCATTGGCCGGCCTTTGTTGCAGCTGTCGTCCAAACCGCGCGGCACTGGCGCCCGTCCATCCAGCTCTGTTGCCGCCTGCCCGTCGTGGCTGCGACAGGCCATCGCTGCATAACGATGTGACAGACGGCAGAAGGGGCTGCTGACGGCGTTGGAGATGCCGCTATTGGCCGACTCTTGTCGTAGAACGGCGCCCCCACAAGAGTCCACCTTTTGCACAACAGACGGGAAATTGATTGATGTCGTTTGGCACAGTTTTACGAGCAAGGCGCGCAGAAAAATATTTCCTCCCGATGGTGTTGTCTGCCGTGGTCCTCGGGCTCAACAGAAGGTGTCGACGCTCGCCAGTCCAGCAAATCGATTCGATGGCTTTGTAGCGAAGCCGAGCCTCGGGGTGACGGCTGTCAAACGGAGGGTCTCGTGCGAACCACGTTTTCGAGTATGGCCTACCCCGTGTTGACCACGGGACGGGACAATCGAAACGGTCCGCTTTTTGCTCGTCAATGCATGCAGCCATCGCCTTCAGGGACCATAGCAAATACTCGTACAGTATCTGGGGTTTTGTTGAAATTCTGCGGAGAGCGGCCGGAGCATTGTGATAGGTGGTGCCCGACGACGAGCGGCCGTTTTCCTGCGCGAGCGATTTGACTGAAACCAAATCGCCTTTCTTAATCGAAGCAAGACATCGTATGAGTAGACTATGACGAAGCAGGGGACTTTAACCCCCTCCCAGGGCGGCAAGAGAAGTAGCCGCCCTGACGATTCCCAATATGCGAGCTGTGTCGCACCACATGCCGCCGTCTCAGGAAGCGCGGTAGCGGATGCTGTGCCTTTTCATGAGGCGGATGAACCTGAGGCCAGTGAAGCCGTTCACGGATGCAAGGTGGGCCTGGGCGCCATTCACGCAGCGATGGCACGAACAACACGCAGACGCGTGGCACGAGCCGGGCATGGCTGAGGCGACGGCTACCGCACAGATTTGCTCCTGACTAGCACGCACCATCCAGCTTGCGCCGCAGCTCCTCCCCGTCACCGAGTCGGCGTTGAAGCACGCCAGCCCCGTCATCGGCAGCTGCATCCCTCGAACGGCGGTATCTCCTCGAACGGCGAGTCTGCAAGGGGGAATGCAGAGTAACCGGGAGTGTCAGATTCGAGGAGTGGACAGAATACTCGGCCAGCCTCGGCTACTTCTCGACGTTGCGGGCGTGCAGCAGGACCAGGGACAGTTATTGTTCATCTATCGGGGCTATCGGCCTGTCGAAGACGGTGCATGGGGTGAGCTCCTGATGGGGAAGTAGGAAAGCACCCTGGGGGCGACTGCTACATGGGCACCCGGGTGCCCAAACAGAATGGGCACCTGGGTGCCCAAATTATGTCAGCAGGCCTTTGACACTGGTCAAGCCGCTGCGACTTAG
>JALHCC010001202.1:0-10461 GCA_024340765.1 Tolypocladium cylindrosporum | reverse complement strand
CCAACCCGCGGCGCGTCGGCTGTCTGCAAACCCCGCCTTTTTCCGGGCATGGCTGCGGTTAAATAGCGGCTACAACCGAGTAGGAATACAGTTCAGTTCAGTTCAGGACGCGCCCCGTCTGAGCATTTCGCCCGTGAGATGCGCGCACACGTCGCGGGCGTATCCATATCTTGGACCAGCGGACATCGGGCGCATCTACGAGGCCCATCGGGCGTGGGGACCGCGGGCGCGAGAAGCACTCTGGCGCATCTGCGTCGTGGGCTCGTGGACATCGCGGGCGCATCTGCGATGGCAAAGAGACCTATCGGGCGTGGGCACCACAGGCGCTTCTGCGAGGCCATCGGGCGTGGGAACCGCGGGCCCGTCTGATATTAGACCGGCGGACGTCGCGGGCATATCTGCGATGGCAGAGACCGTCGAGCGTGGGAAGCGCCGGCGCATCTGCACGAGACCATTGGGCGTGGGCACTATAGGCGTATCTGCGAAACCATCGGCCGTGGGAACCGTCGGCGTATCTATATTTTAGACCGGCGGATACGTCGCGAGCGTATTTGCGATGGCAGAGCCCGTCGGGCACGGGAGCCGTAGGCGTATCTGCGATGGCAAAGAGACCCATCGGGCGTGAGAACCACTCTCGGCGCATCTGTATCTTGGACCGGTGGACACGTCGCGGGCGTATTTGCGATGGAAGAGACCACTGGGCGTATCTGATCTTGGACTTGCGGACGTTGCGGGCGCATGTAGCAGAGGCCGTCGGGCATCGGAGATCTATCGGGCGCGAGAGGCACTCTAGCATATCTATATCGTGGACCGGCCGACACGTCAGGGGCGTATTTGTGATGGCAGGGACCGGCGCGGGAGCCGCAGGCGCATCTGCAAGACTGTTATCGAGCGTGGGAGAGCGCCGGCGCATCTGCGAGACTCATCGGGCGTAGGAACCGTGGGCACATCTATATCGTGGACCGGCGGACACGTCAGGGGTGTATTTGCGATGGCAGAGACCGGCGCGGGAGGCACTCTGGCGTATGTATATTGTGGACCGGCGGACACGTCAGGGGCGTATTTGCGATGGCAGAGATCGGCGCGGGAGCTGCAGGCGCATCTACAAGGCTATTATCGAGCCTGGGAGAGCGCCGGCGCACCTGCGAGACTATCGGGCGTCGGAACCGTAGGCGTATCTAAGATCTATCGGGCGCGAGACGCACTTGGCACTCTCGGCGCACCTGCATTTGCGATGGCAAAGAGACCCATGGGGCGTGGGCAACACAAGCGCATCTGCAAGACTATCCGGCGCGAGAACCACCCTTGGCGCATCTGTATCTTGGACCGGCGGATACGTTGCGAGCGTATTTGCCATGGCAGAGACCGTCGGGCGCGGGGACCGTAGGCGCATCTGCGAGACTATCGGGCGTGGGAAACGCGTGTGTAACTGCGATGGAATAGACCATCGGGCACATCTGATCTTGGACCGGCGGACATCATGGGCGTATTTGCGATGACAGAGACCGTCGGGCGCGGGAGCTATAGGCGTAGCTGCGAGACCATCGAGCGTAGGAATCGCCGGCGTATCTGCATCGTGGGCTCGCGGATACATCGCGGGCGTATCTGCATATCTGTATCTTGGACCAGCAGACGTTGCGGACGTATCTACGATAGAAGAGACCATCGGGCACAGGAGCCGTAGGCGCATCTGCGAGACCGTCGGGCGCGGGAACCGTGGGCGTATTTATATCTTGGACCGGCGGACGTCGCGGGCGTATTTGCGATGGCAGAGACCGTCGGGCGCAGGAGCTGTAGGCGTATCTGCGAGACCCTCGAGCGTGGGAAGCGCCGGCGCATCTACAAGACCATTATCGAGCGTAGGAAGCGCCGGCGCATCTGCGAGACCGTCGGGCGCGGAAACCACTCTTGGCGTATCTACACCTTAGACCGGCGGACGTCGCGGGAGCAGCATGCGTAGACACGTCGCGGGCGTATCTATATCATAGACCGGCAGACGTCGCGGGCGTAGGTGCGAGACTATCGGGCGTGGGAACCGCGTGCGCATCTGCGATCGCAAAGAGACCTATCGGGCGTGGGAATCGCGGGCGTATCTGCGAGACTATCGGGCGTCGGAACCGTAGACGTATCTAAGACCTTTCGAGCGCGAGAAGCACTCTGGCGCATCTATATCGTGGGCTCGCGGACCCCTCTGCTGGGCGTATCTATATATCTGTATCTTGGACCGGTAGACATCGCGGGCGTATCTATAAGGCCTATTGGGCGCGGAAACCACTCTCGGCGTATCTATATCTTGGACCGGCGGATACGTCGCGGGCGTATTTGCGATGGCAGAGACCATCGTGCGTAGGAACCGCCGGCGCATCTGCGAGACCGTCGGGCGTGAGAACCGCGGGCGTATCTGCAAGGCCTATCGAGCGTAGGAACGCACCACTCTCGGCGCATTCGTGTCTTGGACTGGCGGACGTCGTAGGCGTATCTGCGAGACTATCGGGCGTAGGAACTGCAAGCGCATCTGCGAGACCGTCGTGCGTGGGGACCATGGGCTCATCTGCATCTTGGACCGGTGGACATCGCGGGCGCATCTGGCAGAGACCGTCGATCGCGGGGACCGCAGGCGCATCTACAAGACCACCATCAAGCGTGAGAAGTGCCGGCGTATCTGCGAGACCGTCGGGCGCGAGAAGGACTCTGGCGTATCTGCATCGTGGGCTACGGACATATCGCGGGCGTATCTGTGAGGCGCATCGGGCGCGGAAACTACTCTCGGCGTTTCTATATCTTAGACCAGACCAGCGGACGTCGCGGGCGCATCTGCGAGACTATCATCGGGCGCGGGAGCCGCAAGCGTATCTGCGAGGCTATTGGGCTTGGGAACCGCCGGCGTATCTATAAGACTGCCTTATCATCGGGCGTGGGAACCGCAATCGCATCTGAGAGACCATCAGGCGTGGGAACCGTGGGCGTATCTGTATCTTGGACCGTTAGATACACCGCGGGCGTAGCTGCGAGACCATCGGGCGTGAGAACCACGGGCGTATCTAGGACTCATCGGGCGTGAGAACTGTAGACGCACCTGTGAGAGCTATCGGGCGCGAGAAGCACTCTCGGTGTATCTGTATCTTGGACCGGCGGACACGTCACGGGCGTATTTGCGATGGCAGAGACCGGCGCGGGAGCCGCAGGCGCACCTGCAAGGCTATCATGGAGTGTGGGAGAGCGCCGGCGCACCTGCGAGACTTTCGGGCATGGGAACCGTAGGCGTATCTGAGATTGAACCGTTTGATACGTCGCGGGCGTAGCTGCAAGACCATCGGGCATGAGAACCGTAGTCGTACTTGCGAGAGCCATCGGGCGCGAGAACCACGCTCGGCACATCTACATCTGCGATAGCAAAGAGACCCATCGGGCGTAGGCACCGCAGGCGCATCTGCAAGACTATCATCGAGCGTAGGAGAGCGCCGACGCGTCTGATCTTGGACCGGCGGACGTCACGGGCGTATCTGCGATAGAAGAATAGCAGAGGCCATCAGGCGCGGGAGCCGCAGGCGTATCTGCGAGACTATCGGGCGTGGGCACCATAGGCGTATCTGTAAGACTATTACCGGGCGTGGGAACAGCGGGCGCATCCAAGAATCATCGGCGCGGGAGCCGGAGGCGTATCTGCGAGACCGTCGGGCGCGGGGACCGCAGGCGCATCTGCAGGACCATCATCGAGCGTAGGAAGCGCCGGCGCATCTACGCGAGACTATCGGGCGCGAGAAGCACTCAGGCGCATCTGTATCGTGGGCTCGAGGACACGTCTGCCGGGCGTATACGATCATAGAGAGACCTATCGGGCGTGGGCACCGCCGGCGTTTCTACGAGACCGTCGGGCGCGAGAAGCACTCTGGCGTATCTTTATCGTGGGCTCGCTGATATCTCGTGGGCGTATCTGTATGTCTGCATCTTAGACCGGCGGGCGCTACGGGCGCATCTGCGAGGGAAGACACTATCGGGCTCGTCTGATCCTGGACCGGCGGATACGTCGCGGGCGCATTTGCGATGGAAGAGACCGTCGGGCGCATCTATATCTTAGACCGGCGAACGTCACGCGCATATCTGCGATGGTAGAGACCGTCGGGCTGGGCACCGCAGGCACATCTACAGGACCGTCATCGGGCGTGGAAACCGCAGGCGCATCTGTATCTGCGATAGCATAGAGACCCATTGGGCGCGGGAGCCGCGGGCGTGTCTACAAGACTATCATCGAGCGTAGGAAGCGCCGGCGCATCTGCGAGACCGTCGGACGTGAGAACCGTAGGCGTATCTGAGACTTTTTGGGCGTGAGAACCGCAGGCGCACTTGCGAGAGCCATCGGGCGCGAGAGGCACTCTGGCGTATTTGTATTGTAGACCGGCGGATACGTTATGGACGTATTTGCGATGGCAGAGACCGGCGCGGGAGCCGTAGGTGTATCTGCGAGACTATCGGGCGTGGGAACCGCAGGCGCATTTGTATCTGCGATGGCATAGAGACCCATCGGACGTGGGAACCGCGGGTGTATCTACAAGACCATCATCGAGCGTGGGAAGCGCCGGCGCATCTGCGAGACCATCGGGCGTGGGAAGGCGTATCCAAGACCTATCGGGCGCGAGAAGCACCCTGGCGCATCTGTATCGTGGGCTCGCGGACACGTCTGCCGGGCGTATACGATCGCAGAGAGACCTATCGGGCGTGGGCACCGCCGGCGTTTATACGAGACCGTCGGGCGCGAGAAGCATTCTGGCGTATCTATATCGTGGGCTCGCGGATATATCGTGGGCGTATCTGTATATCTGTATCTGAGACCGCGGACGTTGCGGGCGCATCTGCGATGGAGGAGACTATCGGGCTCGTCTGATCTCGGCGAACGTCGCGGGCACCTCTGTATCTGCGATGGCAGAGACTGCCGGGTGTGGGAACAGTAGGCGCATCTGATCTTGGACCGGTGGACGTCGCAGGTGTATTTGCGATGGCAGAGACCGTCCGGCGCGGAAGCCGCAAGCGTATTTGCGAGACCGTCGGGCACGGGAGCTGTAGGCGTATCTGTCAGACAGTCGGGCGCGGGGACCGTAGGCGTATCTGTGATGGAAGAGACCATCGGGCGCGTCGAATCTTAGACCGGCGAACATCGCGGGCGCATCTGCGATAGTAGAGACCGTCGGGCGTGAGAACCGCGGGCGTATCTAGGAGGACCACCCTCGGTGCATCTGTATCTTGGACCGGCGAACGTCGCGGGCGCATCTGCGATGGTAAAGAGACCTATCGGACGTGTGCACTACAGGCGCATCTGCGACACCATGGGGCGTGGGAACTGCGGGCGTATCTGCGATGCCAGAGACCATTGGGCGATCTATATCTTAGACTGGCGGACGTCTCGGGTGCATCTGCGATGGAAGAGACCATCGGGCGCGTCGAATCTTAGAACGGCGAATATCGCGGGCACACATGCGATAGTAGAGACGTCGGGCGTGAGAACCGCGGGCGTATCTAGGAGGACTACCCTCGGCGCATCTGTATCTTGGACTGGCGAACGTCGCGGGCGCATCTGCGATAGTAGAGACGTCGGGCGTGGGAACCGCGGGCGTATCTGCGATGCCAGAGACCATTGGGCGATCTATATCTTGGACTGGCGGACGTCTCGGGTGCATCTGCGATGGAAGAGACCATCGGACGCGTCGAATCTTAGACCGGCGGACATGTCGCGGGCGTATTTGCGGTCGAAGAGACTATCGGGCGTATCTGCATGTTGGACCAGCGGACACGTCGCTGGCGCATCTGGGATAGTAAAGAGACCTATCGGGCGTGTGCACTACAGACGCATCTGCGACACTATGGGGCGTGGGGACCGTAGGCGTATCTGCGATGGAAGAGACCATCGGGCATATCTGCATCTTGGACCGGCGAACGTCGCGGGCGCATCTGCGATGGAGGAGACCATCGGGCGTATCTATATCTTGGACTAGCGGATACGTCGAGGGCGTATTTGCGATGGCAGAGATCGTCGGGCGCGGGAGCCGTTGGCATATCTGCGAGACCACCGGGCGTGGGGACCGCAGGCGCATCTGCGATGGAAGAGACCATCGGGCATATCTGCATCTTGGACCGGCGAACGTCGCGGGCGCATCTGCGATGGTAAAGACCGTCGGGCGTGGGCACCGTAGACGCATCTACGAAACCGTCGGGCGTGGGAATCGCGGTCGTATCTGCGAAGACCACCCTCGGCGCATCTGTATATTGGACCGGCGAACGTCGTGGGCGCATCTGCGATGGTAGAGACCGTCGGGCATAGGAACCGCAGGCGCCGCGAGACCATCGCGCGTGAGAACCGCGGGCGCATCTGCGGGACCATCGGGCGCAGGAACCGTGGGCGCATCTATACGACAACCTTATCGTCGGGCGTGAGAACCGCGGGTGCATATGCGAGACCGTCGGGCGTGAGAACTGCGCGCGCAACTGCGAGACCATCGCGCGCAGGAACCGTGGGCGCATCTGCATGTTAGACCGGCGGACACGTTGCGGGCGTATTTGCGATGGCCAGAGACCGTAGGAAGCGCCGGGCATGGGCACCAAGGCGCATCTGCGAGACCATGGGGCGTCGGAACCACTCTCGGCGTATCTATATCTTGGACCGGCGGACGTCGCGGGAGCAGCATGCGCGGATACGTCGCGGGCGTATTTGCACTTGGACCGGCGGACATCGCGGACGTATTTGCGACGATCGGGTGTGAGGACCGCCGGCGCATCTGCACTTGACTGGCGGACGTCGCGGGAGCAGCATGCGCGGATACGTCGCGGTCGCAACGGCATCGTGGACCGACAGACGCCGCAGGCGTATCTGAGACTCATTGGGCGCGAGAAGCACTCTCGGCGTAACCATGTCTTGGACCGGCTGACGTCGCGGGCGTATCTGCAAGGCCTATCGAGCGTAGGAACGAAACACTCTCGGCGCATCTGTGTCTTGGACCGGCGGACGTCGTAGGCGTATCTACGAGACCATCGGGCGTAGGAACTGCAAACGTATCTACGAGGCCGTCGTGCGTAGGAACCGCCGGCGTATCTATACGACAACCTTATCATCGGGCGCGGGAGCCGCAGGCGCGTCTGCGAGATCCGTCGGGGGCGGCGGAAACCACTCTCAGCGAATCTATATCTTGGACTGGCGGACGTCGTAGGCGTATCTGCGAGACCATGGGGCGTAGGAACCGTGGGCTTATCCAAGACTCATCAGCGGGAGCCGCAGGCGCATCTGTCTTGGACCGTTAGATACGCCGCGGGCGCAGCTACGAGACCATCGGGCGTGAGATCCGCCGGCGCGTCTGCGAGAACTGTCGGGCGCGGGAGTAGCATGCGCGGACACGTCGCGGGCGTATCTAGAAGGCCATCATCGGGCGTGGGAAACGTCGGCGTATCTGCGAGGACCACCCTCGGCGCATCTGTATCTTGGACCGACGGACGTCGCGGGAGCAGCATGCAAGGACATGTCGCGGGCGTATTTGCAATGGCAGAGACCGTCAGGCGCGAGAAGCGCCTGGCGCTTCTGCAAGACCATCATCGAGCGTGGGAGCCGTCGGCGCATCTGCGAGACCCGCCGGGCGCGGAAACCACTCGGCGTATCTATATCTTGGACCGGCGGATGTAGTATACGCGGATATATAACGGGCGCATCTACGATAGAAGCGACTATCGGCAGAATATGTATCTTAGACCGGCGGACGTCGCGGGCGTAGCTGCGAGACTATCGCGCGTGGGAACCGCCGGCGTGTCTATAAGACTATCATCGGGCGTGGGAACCGCAAGCGTATCTGCGAGACCATCTAGCGTGGGGACCGCGGGCGTACTTGCACTTGGACTGGCAACCGTCGCGGGAGTTTCTGCGATGCCAGAGACTATTGGGCGCATCTGATCTTGGACCGGCGGACGCGGGCGTATTTGCGAGGGCAGAGATGGTCGGGCGCGGGAGCCGCAAGCGTATCTGCGAGACCATTGGGCGTGGGAACCGTGGGCGTATCTGCGAGACCCTTCGGGCGCGGAAACCACTCTCGGCGTATCTATATCTTGGACAGGTTGACGTCGCAGGCGCATCTGCGAGACCATCGGGCGCGAGAACCACTCGGCGTATCGGGTACGGAAACCACTCTCGGCGTATCTATCTCCTAGACCGGCGGACATCGCGGGAGCAGCATGCGTAGATACGTCGCCGGCGTAGCTGCGAGACTATCGGGCGTGGGAACCGCCACCGTATATATAAGACTATCATCGGGCGTAGGAACGGCGGGTGCATCTGTGTCTTGGACCGGCAGACGTCGTAGGCGTATCTGCGAGAGCCGTCGGGCAGAAACCACTCTCGGCGTATCTATATCATAGACCGGCAGATATCGCGGCCGCATCTGGCAGAGACCGTCGGGCGCGGGAGCCGCAGGCGCATCTGCAAGACCATCATCGAGCGTGGGAGAGCGGCGGCGCATCTGTGTCTTGGACCGGCAGACGTCGTAGGCGTATCCGCGAACCGCGGGCGCATCGATTAATTCGTCACCATCTGAAATATAGAGCGCCGGGTCTGCCTAGTGCGCCTCGCATCTCATTGCAACGCGGGCAAGGCGCGGGGAGGGGAGCATGGCCGATTGCATCGCATGGGTCGACTGCGCGGCGAGCCGCGTCAGTCCGTGGCACGGGGTGGTGCATCTGCTCGCTCGCAATACATGGAGCGTCTGACGGGCGCGCATCGGGGCCGTGGTCTGCTGTGTTCAACTATAGAGGCGCCAAATGTCAACTGCAGAGGCGGGAAATGTCAGTCAATCCAACTGGTGGGGGAACTGAAAAGTAGATCGCTAGATGGCTGCGCGCCCGGCATTTTACTCTCTGGGAAATGAATTGGACTGGCGGACATCGCGGGCGCAGCTATAGACCATCGGGCGTAGGAACCGCAGGCGCATCCGAGACTCATCGGGCGCGAGAAGCACTCTCGGCGTAACTATGTCTTAGACCGGCTGACGTCGCGGGCGCAGCTGCGAGACCATCGGGCGTGGGAAACGCCAGCATATCTGCGAGACCCGTCGGGCGCGGAAACCACTCTCGGTGGATCCATAACTTGGACAATTGGACGTCGCGGGCGTGTCTGTATATCTGCACCTTGGACCGGCGGTCGTCGCGGGAGCCGCATGCGAGGACATGTCGCGGGCGTACTTGCGATGGCAGAGACCGTCGGGCGCGAGAAGCACTCTGGCGCTCCAGCAAGACCATCATCGAACGTGGGAGCCGCCGGCGCATCTGCGAGACCACCGGGCGTAGGAACCGTGGGCGTATCTGCGAGACCTGCCGGCGCATCCGTATCTTGGACCGGCGGATGCAGTATGCGCGGACACGTCACGGGCGCATCTACGATAGAAGAGACTATCGGGAGCATTTGCATCTTAGACCGGCGGACGTCGCAGGCGCAGCTGTGAGACTATCGCGCGTGGGAACCGCAAGCGTATCTGAGAGACTAGCGGGCGTAGGAACTGCCTATCTGCAAGTCTCGTCGGGCGCAGAAGCCACTCTCGGCGTACCTATATCTTGGACCGGCGGACGTCGCGGGCGTAGTTGCGATGGCAGAGACCGTAGGGCGTGGGCACCGCGGGCGCGAGAAGTACTCTAGCGTATCTGTACCGTGGGCTCGCGGACATGTCGCGGGCGTATCTGCGATGGCAGAGAACGTAGGAAGCGCCGGGCGTAGGCATCAAGGCGTATCTCAGATCCATCGGGCGCGATAACTACTCTCGGCGCATCTGCACCTGCGATGGCAGAGACCGTCGGGCGTGAGAACCGTAGGCGCACCTATATCTTGGACCGGTGGACGTCGCGGGCGTATCTAGTAGAGACCGTCGGGCGTGAGAACCGCAGGCGCACCTATATCTTGGACCGGTGGACGTCGCGGGCGTATCCAGAAGAGACCGTCGGGCGCGGGAGCCGTAGCGTATCTGCGAGACCATCTAGCGTGGGGACCGCGGGCGTATCTGCGATGGAAGAGACCACCGGGCGCATCTGTATCTTGGACCGTCAGATACGTCGTAGGCGCATCTGTGAGACCGTCTGGCGTGGGAGCCGCGGGCGCATCTGCGAGACCCGTCGAACGCGGAAGCCGCCCCTGGCGTATCGGGGTTCAATTGCAAAGGTGGGCGTCAGCGACATCAATGTCGACGGCATGGGGCATCCAAAATGTAGAGCGTCTGATGGGCGCGCATCGGAGTTCAATTGCAGAGGCGGGAAATGTTACTATCAATCCGGCACCACTAGTGGGCATAGTGCGCGTCGTGGTCCATCTTGGCGATATAGACTCTTCCTCAATGGCCGTAGAGTATCAACAAAGGCGGGCGCAGGGACGGGGGAGCATCAGCGCCAATGTCGACGGCATTGGGCATCCATCCAAAATGTAGAGCGTCTGATGGGCGCGCATCGGGG
>JALHCC010000146.1:0-13018 GCA_024340765.1 Tolypocladium cylindrosporum | reverse complement strand
GGGGGGGGGGAGTTTTCTGAGATCCCAGTGGAGCAGCGCTGTTTAGCATCCACTGCCCGTCCGCAGTGCCGCATCGCCAAGAGGGCCACTCTCTACTCCGTACTCCGGTCGAGTACGAGTACGAGTACGTTCCCGAAGTATCAAGAAGGCATGTATAACAGGGAGCATAAAAAGGCGGCCGCGTGTGGGTGCCCGCAAATGGCTTGCAGGGTCCAGCGAGCGACGAGGTCTTAGGGCTACGGTTAGCGTACTCCGTACGTACCAGAAGTGGTGGTGATTGCTGTCACGGCATCTGTCCGCGGTCTCATTTATGAGACGCCGCCTCCAACTCCGAACCATGCAGCTGAAGGCAGCTATCGATTTATTAATTGGTTTAGGGTATAGAGTACTCGTAGTTGTCAGCACTTGCATTCATGTCATGGCAAGTCGCACTCTTACTCGTAACGCCATCGCTACCTCCAATCGAGAGAGAGTCCGTTATCAATCCGCACTCAACACTCGACGCCTTGACCCTTGCAAAGACGAGCATGTTTTGTCCTCGGGCCCTGGGAAACGACGGTTCCTGCGGGGTCGCGATTCTCGGCTGCAGAGCATTCGACAAACGTTCCCAGGCCTTTCCACGCGAGGACTGGGTCCATGGAACAGGGGGAGGTAGCACGCGGTTTCCAGAAGACGAAATCCAGCGATCTTGGTACCCAATCAAGCTGCTCGGAGCCCTGAAGCCCGCAGTCGGCGAGCTCTGCCGGCATTCAGTCGAGTCGTCTCGCCTGTCGGCAACCCCCAGCCTCATTGGCTAGCCACTCTTGCCTGTTAGCGTCAGCTCCATCATGCTGGTGGCGCGAGTAATGACGGATGGATGGGTCCTCCGGCCCCCAAAGCGAAACGCAAATGCTGCAGAACCTCGTAGAGGAGGGAGGCCCGGTCGTGTGGTGGTGTCGGGGGAAAGCCAGAACCGAACCTAGAAAAGTAAAAGTCATGGGCATCTCGCCTGACAGGTTGAATCCGTCACCCGCGAAGCATCAACTCTGACCTGCTCCCCAGAGCTCCGACGATCATCATGGGCGACTCCCGCGTGGACGAAGCCATTGCGTCGGGCAAGGTGCCAGCGGGCATCACCGCGGCGTTCCTCGAGGAGAGCCGCGACAGGGCGTCTATTGCGGGCATCATTTTCGTCACGGCCCTCACGGTCCTCGTCGTCGTGGGCAGGCTGCTGTCGCGGACCTTTGTTGTCCGGCGCTTCGGAATCGACGATGGATTGGCGCTCGCGTCGTTGGTATGTGAACTTGCATCCGGCCGCGTCGTGGCGCTTACTGACATGGCTTGTTTTCCAACAGATGTTATTCATTGCCTTTGTCGGCCTGTGTATCGAGCTCATCGTCCTGGGCTCCGGCCGACACTTCGCCTACATCCAATACGTCCTGGACGTGCCGACGGTCCAGAGGACGCAGGTCCTCGACTTCGTCGCGCACATCGTCTACACCACGGCGCTCCTCCTCTGCCGCATCTCCGGTCTGGCTTTTTACCATCGCGTCTGCGGCATGCACAAGGGGTTCCGCTTCGCCATCAAGGTCTTCTTCGGCTTCTTGGTCGCCGCCTACCTGCCCCAGATCTTCCTCCTCATCTTCCACTGCAAGCCCGTGACGGGCCTTTGGCCGTATGGATGGGAGCCCGGCACCGAGATTTACACGTGTCTGCAGTGGGGGCTTGTTTACAGCGTAAACAGCTCCGTGTCTCTGGTTTGCGACCTGTTGCTTTTTGGCATTCCAGTGGCAATGTTGAGGATATTGGAGATGCCCCGGAAACGCAAGGTTCAGCTGGGGTGCATTCTACTGCCGGGTATTGCGTGAGTAGCCGCCCCGGGCCTGTTGGTCTTGTGCTTTCCGAAAAGAGCTCGCCGCTGACTTCCATGGTACAGTGTCGTTGGCATTTCGATTGCTCGCCTCGTGCTGGTCATCCTGGGCCAGTGGCAAACAGACATGTCTTGGAGCTACAACCCGATGCTCGGAGTGGAGGTTTCCGAGATTGGCGCAACACTGATTGCCCTGTCGGTCCCGGGCGTCAAGCCCTTGGTGGACAAGTACATATTGCGAAAGGATGCGGGAACACAGTCGGGCGGATCCAAATACCAGATGAAGGGGGGGACCAGCCACCGATCCAAGGGCACCGCGCTGAGCACCTTGAGGCTGCGCTCGCAGCACAGCATGCTCGCGAGCACCGAGAACACGGCTCGCTACGACACCGAGGTCGTCGGGGGCTCGCAGCACGACAACAACAGCCAGGACGGGATCTACGTGAGCGTCGATTTTGAAGTCAAGGAAGGGCATCTCGAGTCGGGGCGAGGTGGGGGGAGACAACCACAACCACAAGCACTGTAAAGGGTGAAGCATGAAGCAAGGGCGGGCGTGGTAATGAGAGCATGTACAGCTACATAGACGTTCATAATACCCAAATACCTGGCTGGATCCACAATTAACGTATGTAAAGAAGCAGCAGAAGATGCATAGCATACCCTCCCATCGCAGCCTGCACAACGAACTCTTGGCAAGACCTTTGCCGAGAACACTTCTCATCTGGGACACAAGATCGTCTGTTCGCAATCGTCTGATCGCGCGGGAGCAGATTCTTCGCGCGCCACCCGCTGCCATTTCGATCGGCCCGCGCAACCCGCACCGTCACGAGTCATGACCGGGCTCGGCGACGTGGAGCCGACAGTGGCGCCGATATTGGCGTCTTCCTTCTTCAGTGGGAGGAAGCCGCCATCCTGGCCATGCTCGTACGCGGCGAACTTGAGAACCCTTTCGGGCTTCGCCGTCATCAGCTCCCACCATTCTCGTCCTCCAGATGGCGTCTTCACCCAATTAGCATAAATGAGGGCCCCCTAAATCATAATACTACTGCTGGAATGGTACGCGCTAGTACGAGTAGGCAGCCCGCAGAGTTCCGCCGGCGCTTGCTCCATACTCGTACATGCCAGCCATGTGGAAAGCGGAGATTAATGCATGCTCACCTTCCAGAAGCTCCAAGACGAGACAATTTTTTAGCACCTTCACTCACACCGCCATATCACCACCATGTGCTCTCTCCCATAGACTCACTCACTCACTTCACTTCATCGCCTCGTAGTCGCCTGCTACGCGCTACTCGACGTGTAACCGCCATGCGATCCGTTTGCGTGTGGTCGGCCCTGCTTGTGGCAGGCGCCGCAGCTACTGGCGAGGGCATCTTTCAGCTCACGCCGCCGTTGATTCCCCTCGAGGAGAATGCGGGCTCGCCGGACCTGTTTCCCGTGGCGAACTGCTTCGGGTTCAAGCTGGAGGAGGCCACCATTGATGAGATGCAACAGGCGATGCAGAGCGGCAACCTCACCAGCGTCAACCTTGTTACGTGCTACATGCAGAGGGTCTTCCAGACGCAGCAGTACATCAAGTGAGTTCATGACAGGGCACTCGCGGCGGCATGGACCCGAAGCGCCTGGAGCTGACCACGGGGAAACGATAGCTCCGTCATGCAGATCAACCCGGACGTGCTCGCCATTGCCTCTCAGCTAGACGCGGAGCGCGCGGCTGGCAAGGTGCGGGGCCCGCTTCACGGCATTCCATTCACCGTCAAGGACAACATCGGTACCAAGGACAACATGGAGACGACCGCCGGCAGCTGGGCTCTGCTCGGCAGCAGGGTGCCTCGGGATGCACATGTCGTCGCCAAGCTCCGCCAAGCCGGCGCCGTGCTCTTCGGCAAGGCCACCCTCAGTGAGTGGGCAGACATGCGGAGCACCAACTACTCGGAAGGATACTCTGGTCGTGGCGGCCAGTGCCGAAGTGCCTACAACCTGACCGTCAACCCCGGCGGCAGCAGCTCTGGAAGTGGTGTCGGCGTGGGCGCCAACGCCATGGCCTTTTCCTTGGGCACGGAGACGGACGGCAGCGGTACGTGATTTGCTCGCAACTGGGCACTAGGAAATGACCATTGTTCTGACAACCTTGCAGTCATCAACCCGGCCATGCGAAACTCCATCGTCGGCTTCAAGCCCACCGTTGGTCTCACGAGCAGGGCTGGTGTCATTCCCGAGACGGAGCACCAGGACTCTGTCGGCACCTTTGGCCGCACTGTCCGCGACGCCGTGTACGCCTTTGATGCCATTTGGGGCATCGACTGCCACGACAACTACACCCTGGCTCAGAAGGGCAAGACGCCCCAGGGTGGATACGCCCAGTTCCTGTCCAACAAGGACGCCCTCAAGAATGCCACGTTTGGCATCCCCTGGGAGAGCTTCTGGGTCTACGCCGGTGCCGAGCAGCAGAAGGTCCTGGGGGAACTGGTCAAGCTCATCCAGGACGCCGGCGCCACCGTCATCAACGGGACTGAGATAACAAACTACGAGACCATCGTGAGCCCCGAAGGGTGGAACTGGGACTACGGCACCGCGCGCGGGTTCCCCAACGAGTCCGAGTACACCTATGTCAAGGTGGACTTTTACAACAACATCAACAAGTATCTTTCCCAGCTCAGCAACACCAAGGTCCGCACCTTCGACGATGTTGTGAAATACAACTTCGATAACACCGGCAGCGAGGGCGGCTTCCCCTGGCCCAACGGCCACCCGGCGTTCTTTTCTGGGCAGGACGGCTTCCTCGCGTCTCTCGCGACCAAGGGCATCCAGAACGAGACCTACTTCCAGGCCCTCGAGTTCTGCCAGAGCTCGACCCGCAACGGCATCAACGACGCGCTCAACTACAAGGGGAAGCAGCTGAATGGTCTGCTCGTCCCCGTCGACCCCGGCCAGAGCTACCAGATTGCTGCGCAGGCTGGCTACCCCATGGTCACGATCCCCGCCGGCATCCACTCCGACTCCGGAATGGGATTCGGCCTTGGCATCATGCAGACGGCGTGGGCAGAGGCCGAGTTGGTTCGGTGGGCCAGCGCAATCGATGACCTGCAGCACACGTCGGGCACGCCATATAAGAGGACATTGCCGACATGGCGTGGCTACCTGGAGAGGAATCTCCCCGTGCCGCTGTAAATACGCGACGCTGGAGTGCATTTCACCTGGGGATGATGCTGATGTAGATACCAAAAGGCCTTTGAGAACTGAAAGGAAGCACAACCCAACAGGCTCACCTATCTTGCACCTGTATATAGACTTCATAATATTTACCTACCAGTACCTTCACGTCTCTTGGAGGCCCTTGTTTCTCGAGATAGCCACTTCGCTCGAGCTACACATGCCGAAGATATAATTTGACAAGCACAATGCTGTAGTAGAGAAATCCAGGCCTAGATCGGCCCCAGTACGTGGAGAGTAGTCCAGGTGAGATAGTAGATACCTATGTATTATGGACTCGCGTCTGCATAAAGCCATTCTAGCTATTAGGATTGCGTAAGGTATAAAATAGCGAGAGAGAAAATACAACACATAAGGAAGAAGTAGATAACTGGTGTTAAAGTGTTAAAAATGGAATACTGTCCGCTTAGGAAGAGGCTTTCTTGGTCTTCTTCGACCACGGCAAACGGAAGCCAGAGAAGCCACCGCTTGCCTTCTTAACCCTGAAGGTGTAATAGAGGAGGATGGTCACGAAGATGTTGAAAACAATATATACCCAAACCAGCCCAAAGTTCCGCCATCTTTCAGACCAGAATATGCCCGAGGTTGAAAGGAGTTGGTCGGCATTGGTGACGGGGCAGTACCGGCACTGCTCCGTTGCACTTGGATTCTGTAGCTGTCCGGGGCCACTCTCCAGCAAGGGTGCCAGGTAGGCTCCGCACGTCATCCCGGAGGGAGGGTTGAAGATGGACGTCTCCGTGGCCGAGCAGGATATCGGTCGAGCGTGAAGCTCTGTCGCGACAATCCCGCCGACCCAGTAAGTAAACACCGAGACTCTGTACATGAAAATCCAGAATCCAGGCAGGGCGTCCGCGGTTTGAAGTACACCACTGAAGAGAATGGACATGATTGTCAAGATCGTAACAACACTCGAGGCCGTGTGCGCGTCCGGCATGGCCACCACCGTCATCTGAGCAAAGGTGCTGGCGAACAGGAAAAGCTGCAAGACGAATAGCAAAACGAGTCCTTGCCTGTCGGAGCTCTGCACTCCGACGACGGGGTAGTAGAAGCAGGCGTAGATGAGGAGGCCAGTAATAATCTGGTAGGGGACTTCCACGAGGATGTTGGCTATGATGAAGGCCGTCCACGAGTAGGCCTTGCTGGGCCGTTCGCGAACCTCGTAGAGCGACCGCTGAGTCAAAAAGAGAGGTTGAATCTGAACGAGTACAGTTAGTTTCAATCCTCGATGTGCTTGCCGCGGTTCGCGCGAGAACTGCTTACCTGCTGCACCACAGTTGAGAAAATGGTCGTCACCATGAACACAGAAAAGATGACGTTTTGCGTCCCTCCCATCGTTCCGTCGGCATCAAAGAAGCTGAAGCCAATGAAGAGACCTTTGCGAAGAGTTAGCAGGCGATCTCCCGAGGCTGCGACAAGCGCTAGTAAACTGACCTGCAAAAGTTGCGAGCATCCACTTGGCAAATATGTAACTTGGCATTCTCCAGTACTGCTGGAAGACGCGGTGCGTGACGACTTGAATCTGCGTCGTGAACGGCATGGCAAACTCGGAGTTTTCGTGGCTCTCCTTGTCGTGGTGCGTGGGTGCATGTTCCTCCGTGTGCATTTTCTCGCTGTGAATTCTGTCAATCTCGACCTGGGTGGCCTGGGCTTCATTGCTCCCCTTCCAAACCGTGTGCCAGTCTTGTCCCTTTCCGTTGGAGCCGTTGTTGACGATTTCGAGCATGTACTCGGCCGGATTCTCGTCGTCGGAGCACTTTCGGGCTCCGTTCGACTCAAAATACTCCAGCAGGGTGCGGGAATTCTCGCCAATGTCGCCAAAGTAGACCGTCTTGCCCCCCTTGGCGAGGAACAGCAAACGGTCGAATGACTGGAAGAGAATGGCACTCGGCTGGTGAACAGTGCACAAAATGGCCTGGCCCGAGTCGGCAAGCTTGCGAAGAAAGGCGCAGATGGCCCATGAGCTCTGGGAGTCAAGGCCGCTGGTCGGTTCGTCGAGGAAGAGGAGAAGCTTGGGCTTCGCAGCCAGCTCAACACCGATTGTGAGCAACTTGCGCTGCTCTACATTGAGGCCCTCTCCCGGGACGCCGACGACTGCGTTTGCAAAGTCTTCCATGTTGAGCATCTTGATGACTTCTTCTACGAAGGCGTACTTTTCCTGTTTGCTGACGGTCTTGGGCTGACGAAGCAAGGCGCTGAATCGCAAGCTCTCTCTGACAGTGGAAGTCTCCAAGTGTAGATCTATAGTTGGTTAGCCATCACTGTTGCTGCACTTTGAGTTGAACTGAGAGGGGGCTTACCCTGCTGCTGGACATAGCCTGTCTTACGCTGGAAGCTGGGGTCCAGTGGCTTGCCATTGACAAACATATCGCCGGTGATGACACCCATGGTGGTTCGCTGAGCGAGGGCATCGAGAAGCGTCGTCTTGCCAGCGCCACTGACACCCATCAACGCCGTGAGCGTTCCGGGCTTCACCCACCCAGACACATGATCCAGAAGCCTGCGCGGCTCTCCCTTGATCTCAATGTCGTAAACAACGTCGCGCCAGGTGAAAATATCCGTCTGGGGCTCAAGGCCCTTGACATCTGTCACGTCACCGTTTGATGCCTTTTCGTCTTTGACAGCCGCTCCGTTTTCCTGTACCACCTTCTGGTTGCCCTTTTGCAGATACTGCGGAACATGGCCCCGCTGGAAAACAAGAGCCTCGGCTGTAGAGGTAGTGGAGGAGTTGAGCTCTGTGACGATGAAATAGAGGGTCATGAACCCGATTAGAAAAGCCCACAGAATTCCAAAGTTTCTCCAGACGTGCGAGTAGTAGTACTCGTAGTTGGTGGCAATGAAGGCGTCTCCGCTCACGGTGTACTGTCCCGCAACGGCGCCGGCAACGTTGCAAATCCATGAGTCTCCAACCGGCGGCGAAAACGGGGGGATGATATTTGAGCACGTGAAGTTGCGTCCGTGGAATTCGTTGGCGACCAATATCTCGAAGGCGTAGAAAATAGGGTTGATCCAGCGGATCCAGCTAAACCACGGATGCATGTCAGGTACGCGAATTGCAAAGCCAGTATATATAACCAAGGCCAACACGAGCACACCGCTTAGGGCCATTGCCTGGGATATTGTCTTTGTCGCGGCAGCCATTGTCCTGAAAACGGCACTCATGACAAAGATGGACATGTAAGTGATCATGAAGTAGATGAAGAACTGCGAGGGTTCTCTGCGAAGCCCAGCCAAGAAGTAGAGCACAATGTTGAAGACGGTCGCAGTCACAAACTTGATCGGAATGTCCGCGACAATTCCGGCCGCAGCTTCCGTGGCGGGATGGTAAAAGGCGTACGAGGCGTGTTTTTCGACGATTGGGCGTTGCTCATACAAGCTGGTGATTTCCGAAATGGCTGTCAAGGCGTTGAGCAGCACGGCCATGAACAACACCGAACCCTTGGAGTAGAAACCGGCAGTAGCATCTGGGGTACCGAAGAAGATGCTACCGATGATCAGGGCCATGATGAATTGGGACAGGGTTTGCGTGAGCGTGGCGGAAATGTCATTCCAGATGCGCTGGTAGGCTCGTTTGGTGTTGAGCTTGACCTGCATCCAGACCGAGATGATGTAGGGTGATCCAGGCCGCACATGCTTCGCCTGCCTGTAGTTCTTTTGCTCCCGGAAGTGGGCAACGCTCTCTTGTTGCTGTTCTCCGAGGTAGTTTTTCTCGTGCCTATCGATTTCGTCCTTGAGGGCCTTGCACTCGGGCGACTGCTGCCAGCACCTCTCAAACTCTTCCGGTGTGCGGGGGACCTTGTTTTCCATCCCCTTGCGAGCTTGTCTCTCCTGAGGGTTGGTGACAGAGGTCAGGAAATCGCCCGTGGTCTGGCGCGCAGGGCAATGCCATCCCTGCTTCTCGAAGAAGCGCTTGGCTTGGTTGGCAGGCCCAAAGTAAATCTGGCGGCCCTCGTACAGGACGGTGGCCTTGTCGAAGAGATCGTAGATGGCCTGGCTGGCTTGGTAGATGGCGACGACGTTTGCCTGGGACCCGAGGTCGCTCGACATGCGCAGGGATTGGACGAACTTGAACGCCGTTGCAGAATCCAGGCCACGAGTGCTGTGATTGCGTTAGAGCCTTGACATCTCAGCACAAAAAAACGGGCGAACAAACCTGTTATCCCACGCGGAGAACGGCGAGCCTGCCAACACCATCTCGGCGATACTGACCCGCTTTCGCTCGCCGCCGGACACACCGCGCACAAAGTCGTTGCCGACCTTGGTGTTGTACGTGTGGCTCAAGCCAAACGCAACCATGACGATCTGGGCGATGTAGCGGCAGAACTCGACTCGGGACATGCCCTGGATACGGTGGGACGGCGTGCGAACCGACGCGGCAAACTCGAGCGTCTGCCCAACGGTCAAGTGCGGGAAGTGTTTGTCAACCTGGGGGAGTTAGAGTGCAAGTTACTTGGAGGCTTCAGAACACCGATACGTACCTCTTGGTTGTAGACCGTTTCGCCTTTGAACTCCTTCTGCATTTGCTTCTGCGGGATGCCATTGTAGTGGATGCTCGAATTTGCACCAAGGTTGAGGCCATCCAGCTCTCCACAGAGCGTTTTCAAAAGCGTGCTGCAGCCGGACCCCGGCCGTCCCAGGACGACCAGGAGCTCCCCTTCCTTGACCAGCCCTTCGAAGCCGTGCAAGATGTGCTTTGGCTCCTTCTTGCCGAAGCTGAAGAACTCGCCCAGCCGCGCCGGAGCCATCAAGACCGACCCGACGGTCTGCTGCAGCTGCAGCGCGGACCCGGAGCCGAATACATCGAGGTTGCGGTAGGCGACGCCGGTACGCCTGGCTGTGAGACCCTGCTCCTGGAGCTGCTCGATGAAGCGATGGAGCCATTTCGAAAGGTCAAAGTTGCTATGTTCAGGGTCGTAAACGCTGTCATACTCGTCGATTGTGTCGAGCGTGTTGCTCGGGTGAGGATGTGCGGCCACGCTTGACCGTCTTCGCGAGAGTGCCGTTGCAATCCGCACGAGTTCCGTTCTGCCTTCGCTCCCAATCACTGTCTCGGTGTCCTGGCGCTGCATTGGTTCGTCAGACACGTCAGAGTCAGTGGCGCCATCGTCGGATTGGTTGGTCGCGGGAGCTTCCACGGCCCTGCCAACTTGGCTTCTCGAAGGTCCATGTTGGCCGTCGGAGGTGCCAGTGGCTGCCTCGTCGTTGCCTGGTGTCTGGCTCAGAAGGGGCGACATTGCTGTTCGTGGGACGTCTCACTGGTGAGAAGCTCGCCCAGAGTAAATGGCATTGACCGGTGAGCAGACTGCGTTCGGGCGTATACCTGGGGGCTTGCCTGGGGCATTGGCTTATTAGTAGTATTGCATCTCAGATCATCCAGCTCCCCTTCGTACCGGCTAGCCTAGTACCTAGCTGAACTCTACCGATATCGACCGACTAGATCGATGGGCCCTTGTCAAACAAGCCCTACGGCCCGCCAAGGTGATGATGGGTGGAGCGCGTCGGCCGGGCTTCAGAACCCATCGGAGTTTCCGGAAGCGTCGTCATCCTGCAGCAGTGGGCCATAACAACACAGCACAGCCCGGAGCCCTAGTTGTCGGCAGTTTGCCAGCACGGCGGCATCTCCCCTACGGCATGTGATGTCTAATTACGTCGTGCGGACTACGGGCTCCTCCGCACCGTCAAATACGGCGTTGCTGTAGGGGTGGGCCGTGACAGGGTGCCAGTCATTCCACAACCCGCCTGCCAACACTGAGCTAACGAAACCCTTTTTCATTGGCGCTCGGCATGTCGCTGGACGGAGAATTGGGTGTTGGCCTACCCCGAGACCCAATCAGCGGAGGGCCATTGACCGTGGCCTCGAAGCTGAAAGAGCAGCCTCGAAGAAAATGCCACTTGAAATCGAGACTAACTTCTTTTCATGCTTGAACCTTATCTTAATGTGTGAGGGGGCTCTATAGGAATTCGTGCCGTGCCATCACCGTGTTGCTGGATACGGCTTTAAAGACATAACGAGCTTCGGAACAGATGTGTCAAGTTCGAGATCACTGAAGCTGAGCCCCGGGCCCCTGGCTCAAAGCCATTCTTACGAGTCTTTGAGCCTCCTCGGGCTGCAAGATGACGTGCCTCTTTTCGTCTATCGGATTTGGGATTGGCATTACTCGTGCTCCTGCTTGTGTAAATCCGCATTTCGTATCCAAGTGGTACAGGGTAGGGCGGAGCTGGGCGTGAAGAACGGGACCCGTCATCGGCAACGGGATGCAAGTCGGCACCGACTCCCGTTGATGGTGGCTGTGCTAGGACCCTGCCATCATCGGGTTCCACCCGTTCGCACCAGGGTTGCAGATTCGCAAATCGCCGTGCCCGACGCTTTGGCGTCGTGCCGGTTTTCAAATTTCACAACAAGAGATGACGCCTCCGGATGCCGACCCCGGACCATGCCGGGCTTGAAACCACCCCCGTCGACCGGATGACGGATGGGCGTCGTTCCGCCAGCCTCGGTACCAAGTCCGAGGCGGCCGCGCGGCGTCACATGTCTGAGCCTGCATCGCGGCGTTCGCACGTCTTGGCCGCCGTAGAAGGGACAACGGGGCCGAAGTGAGGCTCCTGAACCCGAGAGGGTGCCCGATTTGGAACCCGCCGCCTCCGACAAGAGTTTGGATGCGTTGTCTTCGGCCGGCGAATGCCCGTCTCCGGCTTTGTGTCCCGCAGAAGTGAGAAGCCCGCCATCGGCGCCGTGACCGGGCGAACAGTCGGCCGCTCCGGCGTTGCCGGCTCTCGTCTTCCAAAACCATCAATGACGACGCTGACTCCATCCGTGAGCTAACATTGTCGCCTGGCACGCCTTGGCTGGACCTGAATCTGCCCGAGTTGGATTCGAGGTGCCACCCAGCGCCGCTCTGCTGAGAGCTTAGCCTGGACCAGAGGCTGCTTGCAGCCGGAGTCCACAAGCCATGTCGGTCCACGGCTTCGGCACAATTATCCAGAAAACCGCGACGGATCCTAGGCTCAGCTGGACGGCGATTTGACACGTTTTTCCAAACTGGGGAGTACGAGTACCCGCGATGGTCTGCCAGGCCTACTTTGGCATACGGCGCAGCCAACGTCGGTGCCAAGGAAGCCGGCGCCCGAGTGTAGCGCCCTGCGATTCGGCGAGCCCCGAGCTGATCTTGTGCCTCCGCCAGAGGACCTGTTTTGAGGCCCCCCCCCTTCGGCGCAAGCGCAGAGGCAATTGAAGCTAGGTTGCTAGGTTTGTCAAAGAACAGAACACAATGTCTACGAGTAGGCAAATGATGATGCCTCCCGCACATGGGCAAGGTCACATACCCTCTGGCCGTGTTTGCTTTTTACTTGGCGAATCATCTGTTTCATGGGCACTGAATCTGCTCTTGCTGAGATGCTCTGCCGCGGGCGGGGAGGGGAGACTTTACCGCTTCGGCCTGCTCCAAAAACCGCGGCCCACAGTGGTCACCCGCGCTCGTGTCGAACCTTGGCTTGAGCATTTGGAGGCTCTGAAGAAAAAGCAATGGTAGAAATAGTACTCCGTAGTCCGTATAACTACCTGGGATGCGCTCGCGTGTGCACGTCCTGCGGTGACAAGGGTCGAGCCGGCGCCTGGGGCCGGGGGTTCAATTCTGGTGCAAGTACGAGTAGCGGACTATCAACAAGTAGTCTTGCAGGCTGTTGCTCGTATCACCAGGTGCGTTCAGAAACAAGATTCTCTTCTCAGGCCGGTCCATTTCGAGCAAAAGACGCTCCGTCCATGACGTTGCTCATCTCAGAGCCTTAGGTAGTTGCGATAGAACTTACGCGTTTCCTCTTTCGAAGCTGCGTTGAACCTCTCTCGTGTGGATTATTGTAAAATACTTCGCCACGCCTTGCACTTCAGAGCAGTGGTGCAAGGCGTACAATCAGCCGGAGGCTGCAAGTGCGTGGTCAACAGCAAGGCCGGCCGGAAAACTC
>JALHCC010001198.1:0-13445 GCA_024340765.1 Tolypocladium cylindrosporum | reverse complement strand
CCCCCCCCCCCCCGACGACGTCTGAGTGCCTGGTCGCATCCCTCACCAACCCCCTCACCGGCGTCTCTCTCACATGCCGCCGCCCACCAAGAAATCTCAGCCTCGGGCGAGCGCGGCCAGTTCCATCTCGACGAGCAACGAGACTTCCTTTGCCTTTCTCGGAGCGCGACGCCCCTCGTGGATGACGAGCGGCGCACCCGTCACCCCGGCGCCGTCAAGCAACGACGATGGCAGCACGCGAGCCGATGCCCTCGCGGCGCGCCGCGCAAAGCAGCCTACCAAGATCAGCACTGGTCGCCATGCTCTGAGCGGGGGCGCAGTTCCCGTGGAAGCCCAGGCAACTCCCCAAGGTGCCCAAGAGCCCGCGGGACAGCCGAATGACACTGCGTCGAGGTGAGCATTCACAGTGTGCCTTGACTGCGCCGTGAGGCCGTCGCCTTTCATCCCTGATCCTCCCATGCACCAAAGCCACGGCTGCGCCTTCATTTTCGTCCGTTGAATGCAGACCCTCTTTCGTCTCTCAACGACCATGCAGGCTGACTCTGCATAGTACCATCGTTGTCCTGCCTTCGCCTGCTCTCTCGAGTGAACCCAGCTCGGCGGCTTCTACACCCGTACCTGCGGAAAGCATCAGCTGTGCGAACGATTCAGCAGGCACAGCGCAACAGGCTTCTGCCTCTACAGCAGGTGGCACCTCACCGACCACTTCGCAAGTCCAGGTTCTCCATCCGGCGCCTAGCAGCATCGAACCTTTTGGCGCCACACCTCAGCCAGTTGCCAAAGATACCACACAAGGGACCATTCAGACAGTTCAAGAAAGTCATGTGGGTACTGCTCTGGAATCTCAACCGCCGGAAAGCTCTGTCCCCACTGACTTGCCGACGCCCCCGCGGCCTCGGACGTTGGAGCGCGCCGCCACGTCGTCGTCTGCAGCCACGAAGCGGACGGCGCCTGGTCCAGAGGCCTTACATAGCGAGAATCCGCCTGGGGGAGATGTTGGCTATGAAACTCTTGACGGACGGCGGAAGCGAAGTCGTGCCGAGGATGATTCACACCAAATTGTCGGCGCTCTCAACCCACGCTTTGCCAGACCCCCGCTGGGTGAGTGGCTTGAGCGCATCGAACAGCGACTTCACCTATACCGCGTCCCCGGATCCCTTCGACCGTTGGAAGGACCGCGATACAGGCTTCTCTGCGATGCTTGCATAAAAGCCGACCCCTTCTATATCTTGCTTCACCAGGTCTTCTGCATCTGGTCCTTGAACAGACCGAGCGCATATGCCCTGCTGGGGGAACCCGATCGGCACTCGGTTGACTCGACCTTAGAGCTATTGCTATATGCTCTGAGGAGCAACTCCGAGCTATCACCAGCCCATCTCCAGTGGTTCTCATCATTCCCGCTCAATGTTGACGGTGCTGCAAGTGCCACGCGCAGCCTTCAGCCATATTCCCATGTCTTCTTCCAGATTAATGCCTTCTTGAAACACTTTCCCGCTGCATGGGGACAGATGCTCGTAACTATTAGCTCAAGAAATTATCCGCTCATGATTTGGGAGTTGAAGGACACCTTGAAGTGTACGTCACCAGTGCTGCAAGAGATACTCTTCACCTCCAGCCGCCGGAGGCTTGCAAGCGATGGCAACACACGAGTGCGAGACTTGCAGCGTGTCTTTGCGTTGGACCTCAAGAACGAATCAGGAAATGTCGATAGTCTTGAGCGTGATACCATACGGGCCAATTTGGCAGAAAGGTACAAATTGCTCATTCTGCAAGCACGCGGAGACTCTAGCCAACCTGGTAAGTCATGGCATGGCCCTCTGTATAGCCCGCCGTTTAATACTGCCTAGGATATTCTTCAAACCCCACGAGTGCTTCGAGCCCTGCTCAGGTGGTGGCAAGAAGCTCTTCGGACGGGTCAGATCCGCTGATGGCATCGTGTCACGGTCAGCCGGCCCAGCAGACTCATCTGCCCGTAATACAACAATATCAGGCTCCCGGTGGGACCCGCGTCCAGCCCTCCTCTGCCCAAGGTTCCCATGGAGCTGGCAGCTGCAGGCCAGTAGGCCCAACCGTCCAGTCAAGATTTGTCTTACGGAACAACACAGAGGATATAGAGGCACCACGGCCAACCCCTAGACCAACAGTTGTAGCCTCGACAGCGCCAGCGCCAGCGCAGCAACATGCAGCCTGGCAGCCAACTCTACCGCAAGCAACAGGTGCGAGGCAGTTGGCCGCGTTTCCATCCACACTCGTGCGCCCTGGCCAAGCTGCAAGGATTGCACCTCGTCCTATACAGACCTGGCAACCCACACAACAATCCACACAGCACGTTCTGGATCCAGCAATTCAGCATCTAACGCCATATCTATCGCAAGGCGCATGGGTTGGTAACCACGGAATTCAACAACAGAGTCCAGTGACTCCATATCCTTTGGGGGTTCAACAACAGGGCGGTCCTGTGACTCGATGTCCAGTTGGATGGAACGCTCCTCATCCACAGCAGACTGTCCCTGTTTCTCAGCAACCTATGCAGCCGTGGTCAAACAACGCGTCAAATAACGCGTTTCGACTTGCGTCACTTGACCATCTGGCTGTCGCCCATAACCTTTCACCCGTGATACATTCACCTGCGTTGCACTCACCCCAGATACACTCACCCCAGATGCACTTACCCCCGATACACTCACCCCAGATACACTTACCCCCGATACACTCGCTCTCGACACACTCACCCCCGATACACTCGCTCTCGACACACTCACCCCCGATACAACCTACGGTGCGCGCACTTCCAGAGCACATGGAGCAAATACGCCCACGAACAGCGGAAAGCCTGACCCAGAGTCAGCATGAGGTCGTGCCGCTACCCGAGACCGAATACCCCCAGAACGAGCATGATTGGTCTTCTCTTCGGCACGGCCTTCACCTTGTTCGCCTGCGCAGCCCCAAGAGAGTCCTGAAAGAGTCACACCGAACGCCAACACGCTATTACCAATTTGTTAGCCACTTTGCCGTGGAGCCGAAAGCCATCCCCGCCAAGCTAGGGCTCAGGGTCTTGGAGTTCAGCGTATCGCAGGAAGTCATCTCCAAGGTCGTTCGGACTTCAGACATGAACATGATGCCGATGGCCCTATACTCTAGCGGATCCCTACGCTATCGCCTTCGCATGTGCCGCGCGGCAATCCCTCGAATGAAGATACGCGATTGGCCAATCAGCCCCAGCTCCTGGCCGCAACACATATTCCTGAAATTCAACGAGGAGGCGGTCTACCCTCGTCGGCGGCAACACTTTCATCACGACCTTCCCATCGAGCTCTCCAACTCGTTGAATCTCGGGAGAAACACCGTCAAAATCAGTCTGCCTGCTGCGGCTGCCAACGTCAACAAAACGGCAACCTATTTCATGGCTGTTGAGGTCGTTACCACTCTCGACTATTCCGCCGTTTGGTCCTTGGTAGATGGAAGCCAGCACTGCAGCTCGGACGACACAAGACGGGAAATTGCACGGCGCCTAAGCCCAATCGACTCTGACGATGTGATCGTGGAGGATGACGTCCTTTGCGTCACTGTAGCGGACCCATTCAGCTCTATCCTATTCACAACACCAGTCCGCGGAGTCACTTGCAGGCATATCGAGTGTTTTGACTTGAACATTTGGCTCGATACTCGCCGAGGCAAGCCATCGCACGGCCAGGACGAGCCCAGCCTGGTCGATGATTGGAAATGTCCCATATGCGGGCTCGATGCCAGGCCGGTGAGCCTCCGAATCGACGATTACTTTGCGGAAGTGCGCCAGAAGCTGGTCGAGGGTGGTTGTGGCAGTACCAAGAAGATACGCATCAAGGTTGACGGAAGCTGGACGGCGGTTCCGGAACCAGACGAGGTCGAGGATGAAAGCCGGTCTGCCTCGCAGGCCAGAGCGTCACCCGGCACCGAGCACGCGCCCAGCACAGAAATGGACGCTACGCCTATCATTATATTGGATGATGATTAAGGCATAGAGTGCGCTGGAAGCGCATCCACGTGCCTTGATTTGGTCGGGGCAAGATCAAGAGGATGGAGTCGGACGGAGCATGTTTTTTACTCGGGGATGTTTTACTCTACGGCGTTTGGAAGGACCTTTATCGAAAACTGGAAGCATAGGCTGTTTTGAAAAAGATACCCAGTCGGGCGGGGGCGCATTTGGGACAGCGAAGCGGATAAGGACATGGATATGAACATATGAAAACATATATCAACCCTCGAAAGCCGTGAGAAGAAAACTAAATTGTTTGTGTGTTGTGTCGCGACCCGTGGCAGTGCATTGGTTGCCTCATCGCCGTTGGTTGACGCGGCTGGAGGCTGGAGGTTCAGACGAGCCTGCAGCAGGGAGTCGAATCTAGAGAAGCCACTCAAGACTCTGACGGCGGCCCTTCAGATCCCAAAGTAAAGCGATTTCCACGCACCCACCCCTCGGTGCACGCGTCCTTCTGAAACAGCACTCCCGATGCCCACCGCTGAATCGACCGCAGCCAACGCCAGCCACATTCTCTATATTTGTACGTTGCCAGGAAGGCGTGAGATATTCTGGAAGTATGGTGTTCTAGCTGCCAGCCTAATTATACGAGTAGCATAATGTCTTTTTGCAGATACGAACGTCAATCAGCCTCATATCCTAGCTTTGGGCCCCGACAGCCTGGGCTTGACGGGTATCTTGGGGTGATCGCCCTCTAGCTTCAGTCCCGTTACTTTTTCCAGCTCCTCAACCGCTTCAAATGCCCGTCCCAGATTCACCTTAAAGGTTCTCAAGCCCTGTTCCTTTGCCGCCCTGAGATTCTCACCGATATCGTCAAAGAACAGGATGTCGCCGGCTTTGATCCCATCCCCCCATCCCAGTTTCTGGCCTTGTGCTGTTTCTGCGTTTTCCCTGGCAAATTTGTCGAGTTTTTCGACTGCAAGCTGGTAGATCTTGGGGTCTGGCTTGCGGACGCGCACATGGGCTGAGGATATGAACACGTCAAACAACTTCCTCAGGGGGTCGTTAAAGTAGTCTTCCGAGTGGAATATATGGCCGGATGGAAAGATGATGGTGTTGCTCAAAGCGCCTATCAAGTACTTGCCGCTTTCCTTGAGTTTCTGCAAGGCCGGGTGCATCCACGGGTCTGGTGCGTGGGACTTGGCCATCATCTCGTTGAACAGCCACTCGCCGTCTAGGGTAGGTACCGACGGGAGCTCCTTGGGAAGCTTGGCATTCTTCGACCGTTCTCGGTCATAAAACGCCTTCCAGAGGGCCGGATCATGAAGATCTCTGTTGAACCCGTCGAAGAAGGCCTGGTCTATAACGATATCGCCCCTCTCGAGGCGGTGCCAGTGACCATTCGGTGCCGACTTGGAGATGGAGTAGTTTACCCACCCCGGCGGGATTCCCAGACTGAGTTCGTAGTCCAAGATCGCCTGAAAGGGAGACACGACCTGTACCCAGCTGTTAGATAAAGGGCAGCACGGTGGACACAGGCCAGGCTGGGAATGACTTACACAGACACCTCCGATGTCGAAGAGGAGGACCTTGGGCTGCTTCTGGCTTGCCATCTCGACGTCTATTGCCTCCAGTATTTGGTCGACTGAAGGATCTTCAAAACTCAGTAGAGACATCAATGAGGGAGCCCAATTGCTCAAGGGCGATATGAAATAGGAATACTGTTCAGTGACATCTTCGGGGTGAGATGGGGATCCGATTGAATCGGCTGGCCCCGCTGGCTATCACCCGCGGTACCTCGGCTGGCCCATCGGCGTGGTTTGGCTGGGTCCTACCCGGGAGCACGAACCACGTGGAATTGTGTGCACCAGCTCAGATAAGATAAGGACCAGGTCAGGTGATTCGTCCCCAACCCAGGTGCAGCCAGTGGGGCCAGCAAGCCGGCGAGCAGAGCCATTAGGGCTTGAAAATATCCCCCACCAAAATTTCCATTCCCATCACCAACATCTACAACTTGCAAACTACAAGTCGTCGTTGACAATCACCGTCAAGATGGTAAGTTGAGGCCTATCCAAGCGAGTCGTCCGCGCCACGGACGGCTCCGCTTGACAAACATACGGCAGAAATGCCAATTGCTCGTGGTTGAGAGTCTCTGCAAGATGCTTCGGACGTCGACGAGCAAGTCTGAAGCGCAAATTGCTGACTCGGGGATTCATGATAGCCTTTCCACAAGTTGGTTAAGAACAGCTCCTACTTCAGGTGAGTATTCTCTGCTTTCGAGTCTCAATCGACAGTCGCGCGCCATCATCGGGATGCTGACAATCATGGCAGTCGCTACCAGACGAAGTACAAGCGCAGACGCCAAGGCAAGACCGACTACTACGCCCGCAAGCGCCTCATCACCCAGGCCAAGAACAAGTACAATGCGCCCAAGTACCGCCTGGTTGTCCGCTTCACGAACAAGGACATCATTATGCAGATCGTCTCCTCGGAGATCACCGGTGACAAGGTCTTCGTCTCTGCCTACGCCCACGAGCTCAAGGCCTACGGCATCACCCACGGTCTGACCAACTGGGCCTCCGCCTACGCCACCGGTCTCTTGATTGCCCGCCGTGCCCTGAGCAAGCTGGGTCTTGACAAGGACTTTGTCGGTGTTGAGGAGGCCGACGGCGAGTTCACCCTCACCGAGGCCGCTGAGACCGACAACGGCGAGCGCCGCCCCTTCAAGGCCTTCCTTGATGTTGGTCTTGCCCGCACCTCCACCGGTGCCCGTGTCTTTGGTGCCATGAAGGGCGCCTCCGACGGTGGCATCCTGGTCCCCCACTCCGAGAAGCGATTCCCCGGTTACGACATGGAGTCCAAGGAGCTCGACGCCGAGGTCCTCCGCAAGTACATCTACGGCGGCCACGTCGCCGAGTACATGGAGACTCTGGCCGACGACGACGAGGAGCGCTACCAGAGCCAGTTCCAGAAGTACATCGATGACGACATCGAGGCTGACGGTCTGGAGGATCTGTACACTGAGGCCCACGCCGCCATCCGCGCGGACCCCTTCAAGAAGGTCGAGAGCGACGCGCCCAAGAAGACCAAGGAGGAGTGGAAGGCCATCTCCAAGAAGTTCAAGGCCCAGAAGTCCACCAAGGCCGAGAAGCAGAAGCGTGTCCAGGAGAAGATCAAGCAGATTCTGGCTGCGGAGTAAAAGAGTTGACGGGTGCGTTGCAACGTTTTACCGGAACGGCTTGGGTTCGGAGTTTTGAGGAAAGGCATGATCTGCATTCAGATTCAAAATGAAATGAATTGAACAACCTTCCAAGCCATGTTGATGACTGCTTGTGTGAATGATGCGTCTCCTTCCAGATGAACAGCGGAGACGACGTAGGCAACCTGTTCCCTCAGTACATTGCACTCGAGACGAGTGACTTCCATGGCGTTGGCATTCAATGGTTACGTGTGCTTGGACTGACAGGTGATGAGAAGTTGAGAAAACATTGAGAAAAAGAGTTCGACCAGGCATGTCACACGACAGGCGGGCTTACCTGAGCCTTGAAAACGGAGAGAGGTGGGGGTGCATTGGAAATGGGCTAGCCAGGCTCTGCGGAATGATCGGAACTATGTACGGACTAATGCTTGATTATGTATTTCTGACCGATTCAGGGCGATGCTGCTAGGGCCGACAATGCGACTTGGCGATGTCTTACGAGTATGCTGACAGGGCTCTATCCGGGGATACAAGGGTGTTCCTGGGGTTCAACAATTCCAGTGTCAACCGGGAGATGGACGAAGTTGAACCCCGGATCTGCTTGCTGACCAGGGTTGATGGGGGTGGGAGCGCCGACGACGATTGCTCCGACATTATCCGAGAAGAAGGAGAGTCAGCGTGAAGCGATGGCTTCGGCATTCCCGGTCGTCGGCTGGCGAAGGCTCTTGGGATGGGTTGAATGATCTCGTGGCAATACCCGCTGAGCGGCTGGCGCTTGGGCATGCGGACTCTGCCTTGCGGCGAGCTGAGGAAGCACGCTGCGGACACCGCAGGCCAGTGCCAAGTCCCTCACCAGACATGGCGAGTCGGGAAGCATTGGAAACGACAAGGTTGGAGCCACCCACGCCCGTAAGGTCTATGACGGCGTCTTTGTCGTGCAACCACGCGATTGCGGTTCAAAATAACCTCAGCAGCATCAAGCGGGATGGACGGGTACACATCCGCCACGGCGGGAGGCGGATGTGGGAGTGGCAAGGCCGTGCATTTGCCCCGAGCCGCCCGCCACCTGCGCGGCTGGAGGGAGGGTTCATGTCCGTGGTGGGCAAGGTTGGCAAGCTGGAGTTTAAAAGTGCGAGACGTTTGTCGCTGGCCACAACCCTCTGCTCCCTCTGTTCCCCGAATCTCTCCACAAATAGGATCTTCGAGGCCCTTTTGTCTGCTGACGAGGTCGCCCCTGGTTGGACCCTTGGTGCTGGAGCCCAGTCAGTCACTCTGCGCCCACACTTACCGCGCGATATTTAGCAAGGCAGATGCTGGAATCAGATGTTTTCGATCTGTCTACTCTGAGCGGCAGCTGGGGACGGAGCTTGCCGCGGCGTGCTTGGCCTGGGTATTAGTGGCATTCGTTATCGCGCAGTCGCGCTCGCGCCATGGGACAGTCCAGCACTCGTAGTGTACTTCGTACAGCGACCCAGCGCCGTCATAGGCCTAGGGCTGTCAGTGCTAGAAAGCTCCATCCTTGCCAGCGGGCTGGCCAGCGCTGTGAGATAGTGGAGCGCCAATGACGACTGAGGACTGAGGGCCTGGACCCAGTGATGCAGGTTACCCCGCTGCCTACTAAGGCGCCCCGACACTTTCGCCTCCACCCCGGTCCGGTGCACAGTCCAGGCAGACTCCAGCCGAGAAAGCAGCCGACCTACGACCCTCTCTCGCTTTCCATTGTACAGTAATATCCTCATCCCCCCGAGAGACGACGGACGCTCTCCAGCATCGCAGCCCGGCGGTGTTGTCCGGCCTCGACCGCACGTGCCCACGAGTGACGCATTTGTTCAACTTTGCTGCTTGCTTGGATCTCGGCAGTCGCCCAGCGATAGCAGAATCGCCTCGCTGGCAACCATGGAGCAGGTCCACGGCGTGGACGTCAGTTGGATGACGCAGGGCTCTCCTAAAGGCATGTTTGCCCGCCCTGCTTCTCTGCTTCCTGCTGCCTTGACAGCCGCCGCAGTCGGGTCGCGACGGGTGCAGCGCGAGGGGGACAAAGGAAGCGAAGCGCACCGCTAACAACAGCATCTAGACAAGCTCAACAAGTCGTCGTCGTCGCCACCCAAGGCGACCACGCCCGCGCCCGCGCCCGCGCCCGCGCCCGCGCAGCCGCGATCGATTCTGCCCCCGTCTACGAACCCGCGGAACCCTCAAGGCACGACGGAAGTTGCAGGCAATGGCCCGGCAATCGGCCGGCCGGAGCCGAGCCCGTCAAACGCGCCAAGCACTACGAGACGACTTTCGCGATCAGGTTCTATAGAAAAGCAAAACAACCCCAGCGGAACACCGCTGCAGCGCCGCAACTCGTGGTTCTCCAACATCTCCGCCAAGTTCTCCTCCAGCTCGTCGAGTTCGCCACCGAGCATTTCGCCATCGAACAACCACTCTCTACACCCTATTCAGCTGAAGGAGCAGCAGCAACAGGCGCAAAACCAGGAGCAGCAGCCCGATCAGCAGGGTCAACCGCAGCCATCGTCTCCCACCGGCTCCAACGAATCACCACCACCCAGGCTCCACCCGACGAGAAACGCGGTGCTGCAACATGCCGCAAAGCCTGATGGCAACGGCCCCTACACCCCGGCCCCGCCCAAGTCTGGCCAAGCCGGCATCCTCGGCGTCTTTAGACGGCTGTCATCATCTGGAGGGGGCGGCCTCGCGAACTCGAAGCTGGGCAATGGACTGGTTGAGCGGATGACCCTGAACGTCGACCAAAACAGAGAACGGTGTCCGATCACGGAACTGAAGGATGCCAAACTGAGGCGGGTGTCCTTCTGTGTCGATGTCGAGATTGCGCCGATGCCCAAGTATGCCGAAGGAGATGTCGTGCCAAAGCCTGTCGACAAGGCGCAGAAGAAGAAGTTTACAGAAAGGGGCGAAGGCGAGGCATTGAAGAACCCCAAGGCCGTCGAGGCGCAAAAGGAGGCCGAGGTCAGCACGAACGGCCAAGGCGACGCTGCACCAAAGGAACCCGACACACAAGCAACGGACGCGAGTGGAACCCGGGAAGACGGCGTGAATCCGCCGCCGGACAAGGACAAAGATACCACCAAGAAGAAGGAAAAGAAAAAGAAGAGCGAGGAGGAGCGCAAAGCTAGGAAAGAGAAACGCCGCCGGCTCGCCGAGTATAACGGCTCGGTCCCGATAGAGATCTACTACGACAGCGAGGACTCGTCCTCGGACGGCCCCAGCGGAACCGGGACGCCGAGGGCCATCACCACGACCCAGCCAACCACGAACCCGGCCAGGATATACCGCCGTTGCTGCCAGCTCCGTGAGACGCCGATTCTCAAGAAGATCACCGAACAGCTCTGCGACAGCGCAAACTCGCCCACCTCGACAGGCATCGTGAACAGGCTGGATCTGACAGACTATTGGCTCCAGCTACCGGATCTCGTCACGTTGGGTGACTACCTCGCTGTTGTCCCCGTGAGGGAAATCATCCTCGAAAACGCTGGTCTGAGCGACGAAGGCCTCCGAGTCATTCTTGCGGGCCTCCTTGCCGCCAAGCGACCCCCGAACTCACGGCGTAAGAAGCCGAAGCATGAGCTGGAGGAGCAAGGCGGCGTGGTGGAGCGGGTGGTGCTGAAGAACAACAAGCTCGGGCCCGACGGCTGGAAGCACGTCTCGCTGTTTCTCTACATGTGTCGGTCGCTGAAGTATCTCGACCTCTCACACATTCCTTTCCCCAGACAGGCTCCTACGAATCAGAACGGCACTCTGCCCAACGGAAAGCAGATTCCCCGAAGCATATCGGACGTCTTCTCCAGGTCGCTCGCGGACCGTCCGGGAGGGTCAACGCTTGAAATGCTCAACATTGGCGAAACGGAGCCTAGCATGGACCAACTGACGACAATCATGGATGGCATCATCAAGTGCGGCGTCCGCAGACTTGGACTCGCGCACAACTATCTAGACGAGCGAGGCGTGGCACTCGTAGCCAAGTATCTCGGGGCTGGGAAATGCGAAGGGCTCGACCTGGGCGGGAACGACCTCAAGGATCACATGGAGACATTCGCCGCTGCTCTGAAGGAGACACATCCGTTGTGGGCGTTGAGCCTGGCGGGTTGCAACCTGAATCCTTCGTCGTTGTGTAAGATTATTCCTACGCTGGTCAAGTTGAGCGACTTCCGGTTCATCGACCTGTCGCACAATCAGGACTTGTTCCAGTCGACGCCCAGTGCCGTTGGCCTGCTGCGAAGGTAAGTGTCTTGACCCCGATGGCCACATGAGAGATGCTGACCGTTGCAGATACCTGCCTAAGATGGGGTGCCTGAAACGCATACATCTGCAAGACGTCAACATGACTTCTGAGCAGGCCATTGCGATTGTGGAGGTGTTGCCGGAGGTCCACACGCTTGCGCACATCAACTTGCTCGGAAACGCAGAGCTGGCGAAGCTCGCGGGTGCCAAGACCGAAGAGGCTCAGGAGGAGGCATGCGCCCTGTATGCCTCGCTGTTGGCGGCTACGAGGATATCCAAGAGCTTAATATGCGTCGACATCGAGGTGCCGCGCGACGAGTCCGGCGAGATCGTCAAGGCCATGGCCAAACAAGTGGTGGCATACTGCCTCCGCAACATGGAGCGGATACCCGACACTGACATTGGTGCCGCCGTGGCCACGGCCTTGTCGGAGACTCAGAGCGACGGCCAAGACCCGCCATACCCGGACGTGCTCGCTCACCTCGTGGGCCACGATGTGCTGGAGAGCGATGGCGGGGAGGACAACGACTCGGCCCCAGACGAAGACTACGTCATCGGGGGCACGGGCGTCGTCAAGGCGCTCACGTGCTGCCTCAAGAACCGGGGAGACGAGTCGCGGCGACAGTCTGGGGAGTTTATGCGGGAAATGGAGAATGGCGAGACGGCCACTCGCCCGAGCCTGACGACGGGCGGCAAGGCCAAGGACATGTCGAAGCACCTGCTGGCGGGAGCCCGCAAGATTCGCATCCGGCTTCAGCCCGCGCTGAACAAGGCCAAGGCGAACCCGGGCGACGAGCAGAACCTGCGGAAGCTCATGTTCCTGGACGACACGCTGCAGGGCATCATCAAGCGATTCGAGGACGAGTTCCCGGACACGCGCGAGCCCGAGCCGCACGCGATCTCGACGGAGGCGCCGAGAAAGTCGTCCGAGGAGCTGTCCAGGTCGGTGCCCACGGGCGACGACTCTGCCGTGGCCGTGTCGGACGGAGAGGACGAGTCGGAGATTCACCCGCCCAAGCCGCTCTCGCGGTCCAACTCGATCCTGTCCAAGACGCTGGCGGAGGAGGAGGGACGGGTGCTCCGGGCCGGGCACAGATTCCGGTCGGGCTTCGTGCGGCAGGAGCAGATCGACCTCCTCAGCAGCATCGACGACATCGGCGCGGACCCAAACCATTCGCGGATGCTGGAGGGGCTGGCCGAGGACATTGGCGGCGAGCTGCTCCAGAAGGTCAAGGAGAAGGGGGCGGTGCGGGCGTTCAAGGAGGACAAGGACGTGCTCTTCCGCAGCATGCGGGACAGCGACCCGGAGCACTGGGACCGGTTCGTGGAGGCGCAGCAGAAGGCGAGGGCGAACATCGTCGTGTCGGAGAAGAACGGGGAGGCCGGGCAGCAGGGAGACGAGAGTGCCATTGCCGACTAATGGTGGCAGGAGGCCGAGGAGGGACCATGTCTTGTCTGAGGACGTGGTGAGAGGAGGCTAATTTTCCTGTATCAACACTGTCGGCGGACGTCGGTGTCACGCTGTCACGGCGTCACTCGAGGTTGTGCCTGCACACGCACATGTCTCGCAACACGGAGCAAGGGGCAAGGGGCACACAGGGTTGGATAGCCCAGCAGGGCGGACAGGCAGAGCATAGCCACGGCGCTCGTTTTCTACACTTTCGTCCGCCCACCCATGGGGCGGTTTATTATATATCCATACTCGTTTATTATTCCGCGAGCAAGGCGCGTTGGCGACGGGAGGCCGGGTCCAGCCTGAGGATACAATACTTTGAATACAGCTCTTTACCTGGGTCTACTCGGTTCGCAGCTCGTAGCTCGCACATGTGAGCTCAGAGACGGAGCGTAGCAATGACTGGTGCCTCCGTGACCGTCGTCCCTGGGCAGCTGATTAATGCTCATGTCCACGGCTATGATTACCAGTACCGCCAGCCTCGCGCAATGACACCATCGCGTCAGGTATCGCGCCGTGCGTCCAGGCACGCCAGTCAGCGGAAATGAGGCGCCGCTGATTGGCCCGTTGATTTTTGGTAAAAATAAGGGGGGGGG
>JALHCC010000011.1:0-24928 GCA_024340765.1 Tolypocladium cylindrosporum | reverse complement strand
GGGCCCCCCCCCCCCCCGCGCGGCGTCGCGAGACGGAACGTCGGTAGCCTGGAGACGGTGTGGCGGAGCGCCTAAAACAAGGGTAACTTTAGAGTTACACTGCGCAGGAGCTGTGCTGTCTGGGATGTGAGGTCGGCCAGTCCAGCCTTGCAGCCGTGAGCCGCACCAGGGACGGCGCCCGTGCTCGGAAATGGCGGAGCCCCTTGGACCTGATACAACCTGCAACGCTGTGCCCCCAATAGTACCCAGCTGCCGCCGTAGGGAAAAAAGAGCCATCCGTGGGATGTGCAATGCGTGAAAATCTCGATAGTCCGTCCCTAGTATTGTTCCCAGCCGCCGGAGCTCGGCCGAAAACGTCAAGCCCAATGCTCGAGCACCCGGAGCAGCCTCGAGCCGGCACACGTCCCCCAGGAGCCCGCCCGGCCAGCTCTTCTCGTTCAGCTGGTCATTCCCTCTGTCCGAGCGCCCGGCCGTCTGTATTCCATTTCCCCCATCTTCTGGCCCGCCAGCAGCAGCAGCTTGGCCGCCGCCCAGCCTCGACCGCGTCGCAGCCCTGTGGCGTCGCCGCCCAGACGGGCCTCCAGGAGTCGCGGGCACGATCTACCCGCGCTTGGGAATCCCCCGTGGCCCATGATGCGCCGAACCCAGCCGAATCCAAGGATGAGGCGCTGGCGAACCCCCGCCGGCGATCGCATGACTCGGGCGGTGATCGAAACGCTGTGGCCATGGTGGTAAATCACTGGCCGCTTCGTGTGCTGCTTAGGTCGCCATGAACGCAGCCAATCGGCCGGCGATCCCTTTTGGACATCAGGCCTCGTCGTGGTACCGATGGGAGCTTACGGAGTGCCATCCTCCGAGAAGTGGCGGCCAGGCTCAAAGTCCGTTCAATGCGTTACCATCTCCCGACATGAAGGCTTACATGTTTGGGGTGCTCCCGTGAAACCGCCGCCGCTCAGCGCCCACGAGGTGCCCCGGGACCGCCTGCTGCTCTGTCTTTGCCACCCCGGATCCGCAGCCCCAAGACGGTCCTAAAAGTGAAAAACGAGCGTGCACAATGTTTATTCTTGTGCGTGATGCGTGATGTGTGATGTGCGATGTGATGTGCGATGTGTGATGTGCGATGTGCACGTGATCGTCCGCGCGGGACGATCCCCTCTCGTTTACAAGGAGCACCAACATATTCACATGGCTACAATGCTCACCGGCGCATGGGCCAAACTAATTTACTTGGCGACATATTGACGTGCGCTGACAGGCACACTGACACCGACGTGGAACGGACGAGGTTCGGACACGAGCACGAAGCACGGAGCAGAGTTAATTTAATATGCTTATATTTTTCGAGTCCGGCAACTCAACTCACATACACACCCAGCGTTTCAAAGCAGTGTGCTGGGACCAAGTCTAAATATTCAATAATAGCAATACAGTTTGCAGGCCGTCCGCAATGCGTATAGCCTCAAACACGACAGATGAACTGGCTTACCGTACTCCGGAACTTACCTGCAGCTCTCACAATTGAGTTGACTTTTCGCCTGAGAAACCAATAGCGCAAGCCACTCTCACCCCCGTATAGGCTGTGAGTAAGCTAGAGTTGCAACAGCCGTCTGCACCACGGCAAGGCTCATTGCGTCGCGGAACATACGTCATCGCGGCCAGTTGACACCAACCGAGCAGGTCGTCGTGACACTCGTCGACATGACCAAGAGAGAATGCGAGCTCAAATGCCCATTCGGGTGCACGCCCGTGACCATGGCCGTCGCATCGCCGATGTCGGGTCAGTCAACACCAACCCCACCTGACCGCCTCGGGTCGTGATGCGGCTGCCACTCGCATCGGTCATGTTCACACCCGTCTAAATGAAGCGACAACTGTACTCACCATGGGCTCCAAAACAGGGCTGGCGTCGTCGTATTGACTCCCGTGAGCCCGTGAGCCCGAGGCTCCGCGAGGCTCATCCCATCACCGGCTGACGGAGCATCAAAGTCATTGTTCGCTTCACCATGACATCATTATACGGCCAACAAGGCATTGTCTGAATCGTTAGTCATAAGATACAAGGTATGTACAGGTAGGTTCACATATATACAGCTTGCTTGCCCCCAATGCTAGGCCACCCGTCTCTTCCCCTTGGGTCTTTTGCGTAGCGGATCTTGCATGGGTTTCTGTATCTTGCTCATCGCCTCCTCCGGACTTCTGCGCACCTCCCGCGCCAGGATTCCGGTCGCTCGGTGCACCAGCTGCGACTTTGGTGAGGGTGAACGTCGACGGGGTGAGGGCAGCCTTCTTGCTGCAGTCGACTTGTACTCCATGTACGAGGTGGTGGCGACGGTCTCCTGGCGCGGGGTGGGGGTATCGGACTCTAGGGTATCATTGGACGCGCCAGGGGTGTCGAGAAAGTCGAATTCGTCGTCGGGGTATTGGGCAGGAGGAAACTCATCGTCGTCCTCGAAATACAAGGGCTGGTCGGCTTGCGTCTTGTCGTCGGCGACACGGTCGCACGAGGACTGCGTCTCGGCCGAGTCGCACATCGAGGTGACGGAGGTATCGCAGTCGTCGGACTGCGACGTCTCGTCATCGTCGTGGCTATCAAACCGGCGCCGCATCAGCTCAGGGCCAAGGTGTCCCAACTCGGAGCCTGAAAAGGACATGGAGCGGGATGGCGGGTTGGTGGAGTAAGCGGGAGACTCTGCATCAGATGGTGATGATGCGGAGCATTCCGAGTGTGTCGCCTCCGATTGCGGAGGCGATGGAGGGCCCTCGGGGTGAGCATCGTGCTCATAGGAACAGGGCTCGACGGTCATGACGGGGCCGTTGGGGAAATAGTCGTCGTCCAGGAAAGGGGAGAGAGCATCGTCGGCGCTGCTGGCCTTGGTGCTCACCGTGCGAATACTATCCGCCTCGGAAAATGAGGAATAGGAAGAGGTGGACTGAGATTCGTGACGATCGAGGTAGTCGTCGGGGAGGTAGCTCGCAAAGTACCTGACGATGGAGTCGTACGACTTGGTACGGAACATCTGCAGGGCGTGCTGCCACTGTTCAGATCCCATCAGCTTGGGGTTGGCAATGATCTCGACAGCCAGCGTCTCCAGAGACTCGTTGAGCTCACGGAGGCGCTGCTGCTGCCGGTCCGCCATCAAGCGGTGGAACTGTTCCGTCGTGTCGGCATCGCGAGAGATCTCATAGACGTCGTGGTGGAAGGCTTCGGGGTCTTGGAGGGTGTAGGAGAAGGTGTTGTATCGGTCGTGCAGCGTCGTGAACAGGTCGTCCCTCTTCATGCCAAACTTCCAGGCGGGCCAGGCCCAGCCTGGGTCGTCCATGTTGACCGAGGAGCGGCGGCCGGCGAACGCAGGCAGAGGCGCGCCCGTGAATTCGGGTGAGGCCCAGTGTGCAATTCGCACGAGGGCGTCTTCACAGCTTCGCACCGGATATCGAGGCCATGCTGACGGTGTTTGGCGAGTACGGGCGTCTGGCGTTGGGCGCGGTAGGGGTCGGGTATCGTTGCGAGGGGGAAGTTGCAGAGTGGAGAGAGGGAGTTTGTATAGGTCCGCTGAAGCCCGTCGTGACGAAAACAGTCGGGCATCCAGCTGGGGGGACCGCGTACTAGCAACATAACCCAGGGTGACGGAAGGGGAGGCATGGCGGCCTGAGGCCGCAAGTGGAAGCGGCCCCCATTGGACGCCACGTCTCGAAAATCTCACTCCGCCATTTGGCTGGACCAATCACGAAGGCTGTGTCTGGGAGGTTGGCGAATGGAACACTAGTGGATGGGGCCCTGCATGAGGAGCACGAGCCAACCCCGACCCTGCGCTCGTGCATGGACAAACCAGACAGTGCAATACACACTGTCCTGTTGGTGAGGCTGTGGCTACTGAGAGGCAGGGAAGCCACTGTCAGCCCTTGGCTGGGTGAGCAAAGGCAAGTCTGTCTGTCTCGATCAAGCCCGAGTGGCAGCTGAGCGCTTTACCTCAAGACCGTCAGGCGACAAAGACGCGACTGATGAAGCCGCGTCCGGAGACTCTTGCTGCTCCGGCCGTCTTTCATCTCGGCTCAAGAGCATGTGACCTGTATGGAGTTACGGGGCAAGACAATCGACGTCAAGTGGCATGTCGTCGCCTCGCTCACTCTTACTCTCACTCACGTTGCTCTCCTCGCCGCCTCACACGGCGGACACGTCTTCATAAGGCAAACTCGGCCGACGACTTCTTCAGCTGACGGGCGGTGCAAGGCTGCGAGGCGCAGGCGTATCACGCAGCCAACACCGCGAGCCATCTCGATTCGGACAGTCACGCGAGATGTCGCCGAAGTATTCGCATTGTCACTCTGCAGCCATGCTTGCCCCGAGGATACATCCGCCAGCACCAGCTGATCTCTGGTCTGCTCGTCCAAACCCTAACAATAACCGTTCGCTGCGCCTCAACGGTCACTCACCCGTTCTTCTCCGGGCCTCTCCCAGGTTCCAGCGGCCCGTCACCCGCTAGCAACACGCTGTCTGGTTGTCAGGCACCCGCTGTTCCTGTCCCGCGAGTGCGGACACAGCGGGAGATCGCTGCCTTGTGGCCAGAGAGCAGAGGCCACCGATGACTCCGTCTGCTCTGGCGCTTGAGGCTGAGACGGCGCCATCAACATCAGCAGCCCAGGCCTCCTGCACAGTCGCGCTCTCACCTGCGCATATGACGCTGTCGTTTGTCGGGTTGTCCAGCCCGGCATTTTCCCTTTTGGTCCCTGCATTTATGGCGTGCACCCGTTTGTGAATGCTGGTTCTAACTTACACTTTCGAATCTCTCCGTCCACATATCCCCTTCATGCTGATGCTCCGTACCTGTACCCCGCTGCCCGGAGCCGCCTAACATTGGGCGCACGCCTGGAGTTTTCCCCTCCCCCCACTGACCTCCCTCCTTGGGCCCCAACCGCTGCGCTATCACCACCGATACACCACATGGGCGCGTCCTGTTAGGCGCCGCCAACCCCATCCCCTTCCTCATGGCCGAAGCCAGGCCCGAGCCTTCGGAAGGGGTCTCGGAGGAGAGGACGGAGCCCTTCTCGCAGTCGGAGATTGACGCCCGATTCAGGGGCATCCGCGTCGAGGAGCCCAGCAGCCTGCCCGACGGCGAGGTCGTCCCCCTCGACGTGCTGCAGGTCGAGGACCACCACCACAGGCAGGGCATCCGCATCCTCGTGCGGCCTCTCACCAGGCTGCACAACACCCGCTCCGTCAGTCCCGGGAGCGACAATTGCCAGTGGCTCGCCCTCCGCGCCGAGGTCGCCTCGTCGGAGCAGCCTGAGCACAAGGTCCTAGCCGTGACTCAGACGTCCAAGGATATCAAGTTCTCCGTCAGGATCCCGGGGGAATCCCAGGACGAGTCCTCTCGCCCGCCATTGTGGTGCGAGCTCTACTACGACCCGGCCAGCGACAAGGTCATCTTCCTCAACAAGTCCGACGTGCCCATTTCGCTGTCCAGGATATCGCAGAGCCTCCTCGCCAGTCCGCCGTCGGGCGAGGGCCACGTCATCAACCCCGGCCTCGCAAAGGCATTGAAACCAGGCACCTGGAGGATCAAGGTCAGAGACCTCGCCGTCTTAGATTTTCGCGTTCTAGAGAAGCGGCCCGTCACCCTCTACCAGCCGCAGCCCTCGCTGCCAGAGGACTCTTCATCTTCCAGCACCGGCTTCATCCATCCGAGTGGCTCAGGCAGCAAGCGTGCCCTAACCCCGGATGAGGACAACAAGAGGGTGAAGCGTCGCATCTCAGATGCCGGCGCCACGGCGGACGATGGCGTCATCATGTTCCTTCGTCCCGCCGGCGAACCACTCGTCTTCCCGCTGCCCAACGCGAGAGAGAGCAAGGAGCTCTCTGCGTCCAATGGCCACGCCTTGCTCGACGCGGAGCAAGGGGAGACGATTATTGTGCCAGGAGTATGCGAGGTCGACGAATATCAACTCACCAAGCGGGACCCAATAGCGTCCACGGCGCTGTCTGCGGTCTACAAGGCAACCCACTCGCACGTGCCGGACAACATCGTCACTGTCAAGGTCCTCAAGACGAGGGTCGGAAACTCAAACGACAAGCCGCTCGCGCACGAGCGCAACGTCATCCGCCAGGCCGACATGTGGATGCGTGAATGCCAGAGCCAGGAGGACTTGAAGCACGACTCCATCGTCCGGTACTATGGCGGTGATGCCCGTTTTCTGTCGCTCTACATGGAGCACGTGGAGGCTCCAGACCTTGCTTCATCGGCCCGATGGAGGAATAGGGCAGATGAATTCATCGGCAGCCGGGACGACGCGCTGCGAATCCTACGAGACATTTCCGAAGCCCTCAACTACATCCATGGACGAAAGCTTGCCCACAACGACATTAAGCCAGCTAACATCCTTTATTCGCCCGAAAGAGGCGCCGTACTCTGCGACTTTGGGCTGTCGACACCGGCGGCCAATTGCCCGACCACCGGCGGGACGCCTTACTACGTTCCGCCCGAGTTCATTGGCAAGAAGCTTCGCGGTGCTGCATCGGATGTGTGGGCTCTGGGCGTCACGATGCTGTACGTCCTACGCAAGATTACCTTTCCCGACAGCCGCGCGAGACGGCACCATCCCAAGCCTTTGTACTGGCACATCGGAGGGATCAACAACCCGTCTGCGCCGCACAAGCATGGCAACGGGCAGCCTGCCGTCACGCAGATGCGTGACTGGCTGACGGAGATATTTGAGGCGAGAGAGAAGCTGAACGCTCGGGACCGCCTGGAGCGACTGGTCAAGGAGATGCTGACGCCGAACCCCAACCAACGAATCACCATGGCAAAGATATTGCAGGAGCTACACGTCGAGCAGAACGCCGCGGTACGGTGAGGGCTTACGATTGCGGGAGGAATACTCTTTTACGTCGATTGCTTTATAACTGTCGACTGCCCGATAGGATCGCTGGTCTCAAGATTTGACCGGCCATCTTTGGCATGGGCGACATGAGATACACGAGCTAGGGGTGTCTTTTGAGACAGGGTAAGCAGGCCCGTTGCAATGCCGCAGACATTGACTGACTCGTGGCAGATGGGATATTTCCGTTTATACGCTCGTCACCGGCATATACAGACATTTATATGGCATTGCATGGAATGGAATGAATGAAATGGCATGGCATCATCAATCGTGGTCAATAGAAAGGAGATTACTATCGTCGCTCATCAGCCCTGAGTTTTGCTGTCGTGACTACCACCAACTCCCGGCTTCCAAAACTCCCGACTTCCAAAACACAGGTCAAGTCTACTAGAAGCCGAAGCCCATAGCAAAGGCCGAGGCAAGACCAGCAATGGTTCCCAGCGCGACGGTGTTGACGCCCAGCATGCCGGCAGCGCCAGTCTTCTTGTCGCCGCCGCTGGTCGAGTTGCCGGCGGTACCGTCGCCGCCGGTAGTGCCGTTGCCACTCTGCTCCTTGATGGCGGCGACCTTGATGCCGCCATCGGTGCAGTTGGTGGGGGCCTGAGCGTCCTTCTTGAAGCGGATGTCGGCGCAGTTGTAGAGGGCGGAGCCGCTCTCGCCGACGGTGACGATCTGCAGGCTGCCGAGGGCGCCGTCCTCGACCTTTACGGGGAGGGGGAGCTTCTCGATGCAGAGGGTGCCCTTTCCAGTGGCGTTGAGGAACTCTGGCGTAAGGGACTGGTTGAAGTTGGTGCTGTTGCCGCCGATGGCGAGGTTGACGAAGATGTAGGACCAGGGGTGGTGCAGGTCGAGCTTGAGGGAGCCACCGTCAAGGGGCCAGTCCGTGATGTTGCCCTTGCCGTAGGGGACGCCGGCGCCTGGGTTGGTCAGCACGGCACCGCTTCACGGTGTTTGAATACCTCTCGCACGATCGCGCAGGCTTGCTCGATCGCGAGAGCAGGCGGGGGGGGTGTGCATACAGGGATATGTCCACTGGCTGAAGTTGGTCGTTTTGGCAAGGGTATCGGCTCTCCACTCGGGGAAGGTCAATCCGAAATGGGCGGAGACGGTCTGGGCCGCAGCCAGCGCGAAGAGAGTCTTGGAAACCATCGTGACGGGAAGAGCTGAGGTTGAGGTTGAGTGGTGAATCTGGAGGAGCAATGGACGAGGGGCAATGGACGAGGCTGAGCGGGCAGCTTTATAGCTTGGCGAGGAGAGCGGTCAGCTCTACAGCTGGCGAGAACAGCCGGACCCCTGAGCGGCGCGGGGCAGGCTAGTAGAACTATCGTTTTGAGCAGAGGGTTAGCAATTAAGCCGGGTCCAGCATATAGCGAGCGAGAAAAGCCCGGTCCAGGTGCAGCAAGTCTGCATCGGTGTCCGGGCCCGGTGCCAACGCCGGGGACCCACCCGGCCGAGCCCCGCATTCCCGTGTCCACCGTCCCTCATACACGGGTAATGCCCCATGCCTCTGACAAAACAAAACAAAACAACCCCGTTTCCCTCGATGCCTCAATCGCAAGACGGACCTGCGAGGCCCAGCGCACACGTCCCGGCACGAGGCAGAATCCGGATCGGCGCCGGCCAGTGCGGGCTCGCGGGCTCGCTCGGTAGGGTATCACAGAAGCTGGAGGGAGGGAAACTTGCTCAAATGGGCTCACCAGCTCGCCGCGCGCAGACGACCCCTGCCGCGGGTGCGCAACGCGCGCGCCGGGTTAAGCTTGGGAGGGCGCTTAGCTTCTAGCTCGGTGCGCCAGCGAGGCGTTTATTGGGCCATTCGCAAGCCTCGACTTGGACGGCTTGCGGGTTTGGGCGAGGGTGGCTGCTGGCGATGGCGCTGCGCGTGCGGCGATGGGGGAGGGGCCGCGGGTCGAAGCACGTTTCTTGCTCGGTAGATTGGGCGAGTGCAGGGACTAGGCGGCAGAGAACGTTTCGAGATGAGCTGATGGGTGAGCTCGATTGAGGGAAGACGTCGCTGCTCGGTCCAAGCGCAGGAATGATGGGATGGCATGTCTTCGCGGTGGTTGTCGCCGAGAACCGGCTCGGGTTTGTGGCTAGTCGTGAACTCGGGGTGAAACATGACGTCGCCGGATAAGGACCGCCTCGGTCAAGGTTCGATGCACGTACGTCGTATTCTCTCCAGGTTCATGCATGCGAGCGTGTCAGAGAGCTTGGCATCGCGTGAGAGCCGCCGACAATCCGGGGTACGGACTGATGTCCAGGGGGCGTTGGCGGGCAGGAATGGCTACCCTGGAGCTCGTGGGAACAAGATGTGACCCTGCATCTGTCGTAGCCCAGCAGTAAAGACAAGTGGAAGGCAATTTTGCTACAGGTATTCAGGATTTGCTGGCGGCTTCGGTTTCCTGTTATTATGTCCGCAGAGTTGTGCTGATCTCTAAACGTAAATGTCGGGCTCGGTCGATTCAACGACCGAGGTGCTCGTGGGAAACTTGAGAAATAGGAACAAAAAGAATCCAGATACAGCATCGCCATACGCAGTTTCATGGCGTTTGCCCAATTCTAGCGAGCCCCATTCTGCCAGCTGTGAAGAACGCAGGGCGTTTCAACGCGCCGAGTCGGAGTCGCAACACGCCGAGGAGGAGCCCCCCGAAACGCCCAGCACGCTGCACCAGACGCAACAAGAGCACACGAGATCAACGTATTTCACTGCAAAGCCTGCCGTCGTATTATTTTCGCCAAGTAGAGCAAGTAGCCCGTTGTTCCCCGAATGTCCCTCCATCGCCGTCCGTACCCCAGCCTATCCCTCACTTCCCCGAATTTCCAGCGCCCGATGCTCCATCCAGCCGCTCTGGGCCCCCGACAGGCGCCGCGCCGCGCCGCTTGGCCTCGTCCGGCCCCCCCGCCTGGCGCGCGTTGTAGCTCCTGCGCAGGCTGTCCCAGGCCTTGGGCGGGATGGGGACGCCCTGGCTCTGCGCGACCGTGACCCAGCGACGGAGGCGGTGGAGCGCCGCGTTCATGTGCCTGGTCTGCTTGCCGAGCCTCCTGACCTGGTCGGCCTGCGCGGTCAGCTTCTGCTCCTGGCGGCGCATGCTGTCCTCCATCCTGCCGAGCTTCTCCGCGACCGTCTGGAGCAGGTCCGCCACCTGCGACTTCGCCGTCGGTCCGGGCTGGGGACCGCACGCGGTGCCTTTCTGGCGCTTCGCGGGGGGCTGCTGGCCGACGGGGCCGGCGGGCGCCTCTGCCTTGACGAGTGCTGGTTTGAAGTCGGCTGGGCAATCGTCGGCAACGGCGGGAACGGCGGGCGATTCCCGGGTATCTTGGGCAACGGCGGGTGATGCCTGGTCCGGAGCGCGCTGCGAGTCGGCGGGCTCAGGCTTCGTCGCCTTGAGCACAGCGGCGCTTTCTGGCTTGGGGGCTCTCTTTCTCTTCCTTTCAGGCGCGGCGGCGGGTTTTGGGGGCTTGTCGGACGGCTCCGTCTTGATCTTGGGGCGAGAAACGGGCAACGGGCGTCGAGGAGTCGAGGCGGCAGGGACGGTGCTTGCGCTCGGTTGAGGAGGCTCAACAGACTTCATATCATCCTCGACGGCAGGTTCTTTGGGAGGAGAGCGGCCCGCGTTAGCCCGTGCTGGCGGTGGCTTCGTCTTCGTCTTCAGCTCCGAACCGGGCAGCGGCTGTCGGAAGCTCTCGCTGAACGCGTTCGAGCTGTAGTTGGCAGAGGGGTATTTCGCTTGTATGATTTTCATCGTCTTCCTGCTCTTGAACAGCTGCTGCTTGAATATGGCCTTCAGGACGACAAAGTGCGCCCAGGTGACGCTCTCCGGGTACGCGCCCACCTGCTTCGCGATGTTGTGGCTGCTGACCTTGATGGCGGTGGTGCGCGACAGGGTCGCCTTCTCGATGAGCGAGAACCACGCGGAGCGGGACTCGTCGTCCCAGGTGTCGCTGTACTGGGTGTAGATCTTTTGCAGGCGACGGTAGAGCTGCTTCTCCTTGGGCAGTTCGTGGAGGCAGGACGGGTAGTGCGCGGGCGGCGGTCCGAGGGCTGGCGGCGCGGCTGGTGCTTTACTGGTCATGCTAGGAGGCAGGGGATTTAGCTTCTGATGTGGCGGGAGGAAAGAGAGTGGCGGACAGCTGGCGACGGTTGCGTTTGAGCGGACGAGAAGTGGTGCAGAAAACGCAGTGGAGGAGCTATGCGGGACAGGTGCGTGAGGGAGAGAAGGTGGCGGCGGGAGGGAGCTGAGCTTGAAGGGTGTTTACTGTAGAGAGGACTCACCTGAACTCGAGTTGAGAGAGAGACTGAAGAAAGCGGGCACTCTAGGGACCTGGGTGTCCGGGAAGCACACTCTGCAGGTGGCTGCTATCAGTGGGTGAATGAATCACTAGGGCCGAGTCTGTTTCGAGACTGAGAAGAAAGTTGAGAACTGGAAAGAAGAAAGTTAAGAGGTGGAAATGACAGATAGAAGGAAAGCGACAACAGAAGTTGCCTAGGTGTTGTGCCGGGACCGAGCTGCCGGTTGCCGACGTCTCTCACTCTCTGCCAGTCTGCTCACACCGCACTTTATTGAGACATGAGCGCACCTCGTTTCCCCAAGTACCCTCTATACTTTCTGTTCTTTGTAAATGTGACGGTCCTCTTGAGAGCAAGTCCCACCTTGGTTATACACTGGCATGCCCGGGGTTGTTCCCCCTCCATCACAATGGCATACTGCAGACTGATCCTGACAACACCACGGCAACGCCATCTACAGCTTCGAATCCCCGCCAGCCACCCTCTCCTCCTTCAGCACATCCACCCTCCGCCGAATCTCCACGTCCCTCGGACCCCCCCTCCCAAAGTTGACCAGCGCGACCCTCTCCCAGTCGCCCCCCCTGCGCGTGCCCTCGAGCTCCGGCCCCGGCTTCTCCAGCCCCAGGACGACGCGGCCGTCCGACGCGCGCACGAGCATGTGGTGCGGACACATGACCTTGTCGGCCCACGCGATGCCCGACGTCGGGTTCCAGCGGCCCTCCTCCGTCTCCGCCGTGGGCACGTGCCGCAGGAACGACAGCAGCTTCTTGCGCTGCGCCGCGTAGTGCAGCGGGCCCTCCTCGAGCGAGGCCGTGCCGCCGCCTGTCAGGAACCGCGCGAGCAGGTGCAGCAGGTAGTACTGCGGCGGGAAGAGGATCATGGACTGCTCGGCCACGCGCCGCAGGAAGGCCTGCGGCGGCGCGAACAGCGCCGCCGTGTGCTCGACGCCGTTGTCGGGCGTGGGGATGAGCATCTCCGACGGCGCCTTGGGCCGCGATATCGGCAGCAGGTAGACGTACATCTGCGTGGTGAAGCGCTTGGGCACGCCGGCCGGCGTGATCCATCTGGTAAAGGGCACGAGGCCCGCTGCCGCCGCGTGAGCAACGCCGTCGACGACACGAGTTCTCAGCCTGGGGAGAACGAACCGGTATCCGGGACGCCGCCGAGCGACGCGACCCATTCCGCAAAGTTGACCTCGTTCGCGTGCACGCGCTTCCTCATCTCGTCCCGCTGCCCGACGGGGAGGTCGATCAGCGCGCCGCCCTTCTTGGCCAGCAGGATGCCCGTCTCCTCGAAGCACTCGCGCACCGCGCCGAGCCGGTACGCCGGCCCGTCCTGGTGCCGGCCCGGGGCGTCCGGCGCAGGCACCTCGCCGTCGTGGAACGGGTCCAGGTTCCCGCCGGGGAAGACGTGCGCCGAGGGGAACGCCGACGACGTCTTGACGCGGTGCAGCAGCAGGACCTCGTTGGTCGGCGAGAGCAGCAGCACCGACGAGCTGGGCCGGGGCTCCGGGACATCGCCGTCCGCCTTCCTGGACGAGGACGAGGCGGCGCGTTGCTGCGACGGCATGGTGGTGGTGGTGATGATGGTGGTGGTGCTGAGCCGAGGTGAGCCGCACCAATGTCGTGTAGGGAGTACGCGAGGCCGTGGTGTCCTGGCGCCGGCAGAGGAGAGATGCAACACCGGAGAGCGTGGAAAATGCCTCGCGACGGGGTGTATCGAACACGACATAGCCAACGCTTTGGTAGATGTCTGTCTGCCTTGGTCGGTCGGGTCGGTTCAGCCTCAACTGCAAATGCTTTGCGGGGGACGCTGCTGAGCCGAGGTCCGTCCCTAGCGGCCCCAACGTTGGCAGTCAATGGGACGGAGAAGGAGCGAATAAACGACAATAGCCCGAGTCTATTGTTCACGATGATGGCGGCGTGGGGTTATCCGCTGATGTACGAATACGTCCGCATACGGTAATCTTCCATCAATTCATGATCAATGCGGGCTGCTACCCTGTCATCTACACGCCCAAAAGGGCAATCCATGCAACCCGTCTGAGACAGCATCAACGCGCCGTCGCCCATCATAGCCGCCCATCTCTCAATACCGCTTTCTTTCCTTGCCCCTCAGATTCACCTTCCACAGGCAACACACACTCTTCGACTCGCACCACTTCTTGACCTCGCCGACGCTCGCCTCACCGTCGTGTCCAACGCGCGTGAGCTGCCCGCAGTTTAGCCATGACGTCAAGTCCTCCAGCACAACCGGGTCGTAGAGCAACATCTTCTCGTGCCAGGAAGGATTCGCCGGGTCTGTCGTCCTCGGCGCTGTGGTCACGGCTTTCGTGATGTGCGCGAACAAAGCCGATTGCTGGTCCGTAGGGGACATTTCCAAGGAAAGTTTCGTATCCTCGTCAAGAGACAGCGTCAGGTCGACCGGTTGAGCCGGCGAGAATGTGGGATCGGGAGACGAGCAAGGCGACGCAGACAGGTCGCCGGCGGCATCAGAATCAGAGTCTGGAATCTCAACGACCTTGGACTTGGCTTTCCGCTTTGGCGTAGCCGGGGGTTGGCTCGCCGTGGTGGCTGACGGCTTTGCCCGTGTTGGTGTCGAAGCTCGCGGTGGAGATGCCACACTGTCTTTCCTGGGCCTCCCCCGCGGCCTTTTGGGCGACTCCGAAGGCTGCGCAGACGGTGGCGGCTCCTGTGCGGCCCCCTCGATGATCTTTCTCGGTCGACCCCGCGGCCGCCTCTCTTTGGCCGTCTCTGCTGCCGAAGTGGTAGCCGACTTTGATGCGTCTTTAGATGCGCCGGCCACGGTAGACGCTGATCTGACGCTGCCCAGTCCCGCGCCAGCGCCGCCTCGCCAACACTGTTCCAGAAGAGCAATCATGGCTGTGCGCTTCTTGATGGGCTTGAACCCGTACTGAGCAACTTGTTTCGCGAGTTGCGCATCCGAGCAGAGTTCGTAAGACGGTCGCGAAGCCGGCTCTTGCGAAGCCGGCTCTTTCGAAGCCGGCGGGTCATCCGGTTCATTTTCAGCGTGCTTCCCATCCTCATGTCCCCTCTGCAACTCTTTGTGGTGTCCCTTGCCCGGTGCGCCACGCCGTCCGGTCGTAGAACCGGTGGAGAGTTCGTTTCCTGAGAAATGAGACTCATCATCAACAGTCTCGATCGGCTTCCTGCCAGGCGCGGGTAGGATATCTGATAGGTCTACAAACGAGTCGTCATCTCGCGGGTTGCTCTTTGCGGGCAGCTCCGGTAGGACAACTGCATCTTCGGCTCGGACGTATCCGAACGGATCATCTTCCGCGGCAGCTTCTGGTAGACGTTGCGAGCCATCCGCAAGGTTGCGCACTTCAAGATCAAACAAGTCACCGTCTGCATCTCGCGCTGCTGCACCCCAAAGTGTCGACCGTCGCTCCGGAGGCTCAATAGCATCACTATTTACTGGCGTTGTAAAGTCAATGTAGTCCAGCTGATTGGAGTTTCGCATGGCCGCCTGGAGATCGCGCAGCAGTGACGGAGACTGTTCCCTCGCCAACTGACTGGAGGTACCAAAAACAAAGTCCTGGCATGCCACCTGCTTCAATGCTGCCCCTGGGGATAAGAGAATTGGCTTGGGTGGTGGCGGAGGCTTCTTCGGTGCTCTGGAGGCTCTCTTCCGCGGTTTGGGTTTCCCTTTGCCAGCCACAGTAGACTTTGCTGCCTCCATCCGTTGGTTCTCATCGACGGTTACCAAGACAGCATCAGGTTGAGTTGGCAGTCTGTAAGCGGCAGTGGCGAGTCCTGTAATGGTTCGTGGTTTCTTTTTCGGCGCCTTTTGCTTCACTGGCGATTTCTCAGGCTTAGATAATTCTGGGCCATCGACGGACTTGCTTTGGACAAGTTCTCTCAGTTTTCGCTTTTTGAGGAAGCTCGAGTCCTCGTCTGAAATCGGGATCGGCTCTTGCTGCACGCCGTCACGGCATGTGTAGGCAGCTAGCAGGCTTCCAAAGGGCTCGGCGGGCTCATCATCAGTTTGCGAGCGGCGTGGTTCTTCCAAGCGGCATGGTTCTTCCAACACGGGAGGATCAGAGTCGAGGATGATGTGAGTTTTCTGAGCTGGAGGGGTCCAGTCCATCCGTCGACTCATTGCCGCCTCTAGCTGCAGCGGTTTGTTTGAGTCATCTTTGGTCGCTTTCGCCTTTGTCGACTTCTTTGGTTCTGGCGGTTCGTTTGCGCCGTCTTGGGTCCGGTTAGTCTGTGTCAACTTCTTCGGCTCGGGCTGCTCGAAGAAGTGGCTCATGACAATGTCCACCCCGTCGCTGGGGGCCGACTCCGGCATTGGATTGAGTGTCTTCGGAGATGTCGGCACCACAAAACTATCCTTCTCTTGTCTTGGAGACTTATACTTCTTCCACGGCTGGTCCTTCCCTGGTGAATTGGAATGCGCTGTTGTTTCGGCTGCCACCTCGGCACATTCTGGTACGGGCTTTTTCCGCCGTCTGGGTTTGCGCGGTTGCGGGACACTCTCTGGTGGTACTTCGATCACAACTGAGGTATCAATGTCCTCCAGCGCTTCCTGGACAGGCTCCCCCGCAACTGAGGAAGCTTTGGCCGACTCATTCGCCTGCAATGACCTCCAGAGGCTGCCGGCGCTGGTGAAGGTCGTCGGCGCATTGTCCGGGACCGGCACGGCTTTGCTGCCACTTCGCAATGGACGCCGCTTCGGCTTTTGCGACAAAAGGTCCTGCAGGGACGGCAATTCGGGCGACGAAGAGATGGCCAGGTGAGCCCCTCGTCGGCTGGCACGCGCCGGCGACGACAGGAACACATCAGGAGACGCCATAGCGCCGGTTCCGAGTAACTGAGAGCGCAAAGCGCATCTCAGACTCTTGGTGTAAAGCCGAATGGTTTAAGCTCCCAAGGTCGTCGCTAGAAATGAGACGGCGCGATTGTCGACATCAGATCGCCCTCACGGCAATCATCGGTGGTGGCGCGATGGAGATGCGGTGCGGAGCCGTGCCGGTCGTAGCGCGGAAAGGACAACGGCTCCACGAGACTCCCGCGTGGTCACCTGACCAGTCACCTGACGCACAGAAAGCCCTCTCCGCCCCACGAAATTATCGAGCCATGTCAAATTTGCAGGGACGTTTTGAAGCATCCCACCAAGCGTTTTCGACGACCACATCCCACGTCCGACAACACTTCAATCCACCTCTACACCACCCCTCCTCAACCGTCAAGATGGAGAACGACCGTGGCGAGATCGTCGATCTGTAAGGACTGCCCGACACTCGAAGTTCCGCGACCGAAATGCTGACAACCTCGTCTCTGCAGCTACGTCCCGCGCAAGTGCAGCGCCACCAACCGCATCATCAAGGCCAAGGACCACGGCTCTGTCCAGATTTCGATCGCCAAGGTTGACGAGAACGGCCGCGCCGTTGCCGGCGAGAACCACGTCTACGCCCTGTGCGGCTTCGTGCGAGCGATGGGCGAGAGCGACGATGCGATGAACCGCCTGGCGCAGCGAGACGGTCTGTTGAAGAGCGTCTGGAGCGGCCAGCGATAAATGTTGTGCGGTTAGAGGTATTTCTTTCCCGGCGGAAAACTCGACCTGGGAAGGACGCGACGATTCTGACTGGCGTCCAGGGATTGGCTCGGGCATGAAAAAAGGCATGCGTGGATCTAGAGTTGGGTGCATCTAGCAATATCCAATTCGAGGCGTTTGGGCTCGATTTCGAGACAAGCTGAACCGTTCCAAACGATCTGCGACCCATGCGACCTCTGCGATGTGACGATACCGTGATGCATGCTGCTGTGCGCCGGCTAGCAAAGTCTCCTCGGACTGGCCTCTCTGGCCGCTTCTTGACCGAGGATTCTGGGACTACCTCGATAGTCTCTGTGCCGCAGATTGAACTGGCCTCGAAAAAGCTGTGGCGGTTAAGCCTCTCGCCATGGTACAGATACAGGTCACACATGCACGAGCTCGCAACTCCCACGGGTGAATTTATTAACCGTTGCCATTGTGAGGTACTAATACAGCTAGTCCGCAAACCCTCGTTCGATCGAAAAGTCGTTATTACATGCCACTCTCGTTTGCCGCCTTGTACGCACTCAGCGCTCGCTGTCTGACGTCTTTATGCACGACAATCGGCTCCGGATACCCGCTCTTCTTGGCCTTGGCCCCGGCACCACGACCATACGGGTCGTGAATCTCCTTGTCGCTCAGGCTCTTCAACTCGGGAACCCACTTGCGAATGTATTCGCCGCGAGGATCAAACTTTTCGCTCTGCAGAAGGGGGTTGAAGATGCGAAAGTACGGCTGCGGGTCGACGCCGACGCTCGCGCTGAACCCCCAGCCGCCGTTGTTGCTCGCAAAGTCGCCGTCGATGAGGTGCTCCATAAAGTACCGCTCACCCTTGCGCCAGTCTATGAGCAGGTCCTTGGACAGGAACGAGGCAACGATCATGCGGCAGCGGTTGTGCATGTAACCGATGTGGTTGAGCTGGCGCATGGCTGCGTCGACAATGGGGAAGCCAGTTCGGCCCTCGCACCACGCTGCAAAGTGGTCTTGGTCGTATGACCACGCAATGTTGGAGTACTCGGGCTTGTATGGCTTGTTCATGCTGCTTCTGTCAGTCCTTGATCGTAGTCAAATAGACTTTGGGGGCTCTTACCAAACAAACGGCCAGTTTACGAGAACGTGCTTGTAAAAGTCGCGCCAGGCAACCTCGCTGATCCAGGTCTGGATGCCCTCGCTTCCGCCATCCAGCTTCTTGGTCTTGTTGCTGTCCCGTGCCGCCCGAACACACGTACGTCCGCTGATGGTTCCGCTCGCCAGATGCACCGACAGGCAGGAGGTCCCATCGTCGGCCGGGATGTTTCTCCTGTCCTTGTAGCTGCCGATTCTCTCGTCGCAGAACTTGGCCAGCCTGTCGTTAGCGGCGTGCTCTCCGCAAGGCCAGAGGGCGTGAAATCTCTTCTTTTCTTCCTGGCTGAGCTGTTTGTTCTTGGGAGCCGCCGGGATGCGGCCGTCGAACAGCTTCTTGAACGTCTTCCGCGCGACGTCTGGGTTCTTGGCGGGCGCGTCAAAGAGCTCCAGGAGGTCGAGGTTGGCGTGGACGTGGGCGACCCATGCCCGGTACCAAGGAGAGTAGACGGCGTATTGCCTGCCCGAGCCGCTCCGTAGCTGCCCCGGCGGGACAACGCAGCTGTCGTGGACGACTTCAAACGACATTTCATTCTCAGCCAAGTCCCGGACCAGGCGAGCCTCTCGCCGCAGTTCGTCGACCTCGTACTCCATGTTTGCAAAGAGATGCCTGCTCCCCCACTCCTCCATGAGTTCGAGGATGCGATCGGGAATCGCCCTCCTCCTCTCCACCGTCTCAACATACAGCGGGATGTCCAACTTAGCCAGGTCACGCTTCAGAACCTCGAGAGTCCTCAGCAGAAAGTCCACCCGCACCGGCGCCGTGAGATGCGCCTCAAAGTCCTGCGGGCTGACAATGTACATGCATATCAGCGGCACGCCGGCGCCCTTGGCCTTTTCGCTGGCGAGCGCGAGGGCCTTGTTGTCCGTGTGGCGCAGGTCCGTCTTGAACCAGTGGACCACGGCGTGCTTGACCGCGACCTTGCTGCGTTGGCCGGCCGTGTCTTCCAGCGCGGAGACGAGCTGCTCGATGGGTCGCGGGATCTCGTCATTGTTGTAGGCGCGGGCGCGGGCGGTGCTCATCTCCGGCGGGTAGTACTTTCGGAGCACGATGCCGTGCTTCTCGGCGTCCTGGGCCAGGGGATGGGGCTCGCGCAGGGCGTTGCCAGTCTTTGTCCGCTTGCTGCCAACGGTGCCGTTGGCATCTGGCACAGCAGCGGCCTTGCGTTTCCCGGCTGCTTTGGGGGGCATCGTGGCGAGTGTCGCAACGGCAGACGGAGCCCCAAGTGACAACAAAAATGGCCGCTTTGAGACGATGAACTTGGGTCGAACTGTTTGCGAGCAGAACCGCCGTGCTGATAGAGGTAGCATAGATCATGGGCAACAAATCCGGGCTGGAATTGAGAAAAAGAAGGTGCGGACGCCATGTCTACGAATAAATTCACGTCCTCTACGCGTTTTTCTTTTGCGGCTCTCGCCCGCGTCGATGATGACATGCCTGTGAGCTCCGATGGTGGTGTGCGTCATGAGGGTCCTGGAGATCGGGAGCTCGGGCGCTAGCAGGAGGTGGCCTACCCTACATCTCTGCGGAGCTCTATGGCATCCAGTGGACTGCAATGAGTTTGACCGTGGACGATGATGAATTATGCTGGAGCCTTTGCGTTTTATAGAGCATATAGAGCAAAGACTTGCTAATCTTCTACCTTGCGGCGTTGACGGCTTGCAAGTACTCGGGCTGATGGCGTTGGGGGACAATCGTTTGCACGAGATATTCAACAACCCGCGGCTACCTTGTTTCTCTGCCGTCTTTGCGATTTTGATAGAGTCTTCGCATGCACGATGTGAAGATATTTTCGTTATTCCATTGCCGTTTCATCGCCCAATGATGGTATTCTTACCTGTCAAGCTCAAACACACTATCCATGCCAGTTGTTAGGGTTGCCCAATGGGGTTGCAGCCTGAGAACATGGATGCCTGATGCCTGACGCGCCTCCGCCTCCATCTCGCTTCTTCGAGAACCTCAAGCGACAGCTCAGTCTCGCATCATCCAACGACACCTGCGGTGGTCCGTTTGACCAAGACCTGGGCGATATTAATCCCGCGCCGGCGTCTTCTGCAGCCCCCGTCCGACCTGCCCTGTGCGACGTTTGCAGCGCTTTGCTCTGGACCCACCGGCCAGCAGCCACGGCAGTCTGCGCTCCCTCCGCGAGGCGAGACGGCTCGACATCCGCATGGCCTGTGAAACTCGTCGGCCCCAGACGATCATTGTCTGAACTGGACGAGACTCTGGTACAACGGCCGAAACTGGCATACTCAAGGGTCTCTTCGACTCGAAGGGGCGTCCTCAATCCGCACTCGGCCGCACGCGCCAAACACACCCTCACGACGCCAGCTGTCGTGTAATGATACCTGCGATTCACTTCTCCAGACTGTATTCGCCGAGTCTCGGCCCAAAGACTCACCAGTCTCACCTCGCCACGCCACACACGAGCGCCCGTGGCTAGTTCCGTCTCGACTCGCGCCGGCAAGACAATCCTCTCCACGTTTACTTGAAACGACGGTCCTCCCGCTCCCTGGCGGTCGCTATGTCTTCGGAGGATTTGGCGTGGCGGCCTCTGCCGCTGCCCTCACTGCCCGGGCTGCCCGTGCTCCTGGTCTCGGCTGAGATGGGAAACGCATCCTACACCGTCCGTGTGACGGACATGGCCAACATGTGGACGGAGAGCCTGGAGCGGAAGGCCATATGCATGCGCGGCTGGAGCCGAAATACAAGCATCGACCCGAGCGACACCCCCGAGAACATGGCCAAGTTCCTCACCAGCCTCAAGGCGGCCCTGGACTCGTCGCAGCCGGGGCACGAGGATACCAGTCTCGACCTGTCACCCCCCACAACAGCCGACGCGGGGGAGGATGGCCTCATCCTCAACGTGACCTGTGCGCTTCCTGGATTCGATCCTCTGAAGTGGCCATTTCATCTGGAAAAGTCACCCCCCTCGAGTATCGCGACCGATCTCGTGCTACCCCTGATCCAAGCGCACTACGCCAGGAAGCGGCAAGTGGAGTCCTTGGTCCAGGTGCTCGGCCACAAGGACGCCGTGCTCGCGAAGCTGTCAGACAAGCTGGAGGCGATGGGCACCGGCATGGAGCATGTGTTTACGGCCCTCTCGGGGAGGAGAAAGGTGACCAGATCTGTCGCCGAGGACAAGGTCAAGGGACTTGCTCCGTTTGACCGGCGCCGGTGGAAGGCGGAGCTGGATGACGAGATCGAGGCCCCAGACAGCGCCGGTGATCTTGTGCAAAGCGTGTTTGGGGGTTCGGGCCTCGAGTATGGCGCCATGATGGAGATTGACAAGTCACCAGCGTTGGACAATTGGTGGCATGGCTTCAAGGGGACCTCACAGCTCGCACACCGCAAACGGACACAGGAGGCACCGCCGACGAAGGGAGAACCATCAACGCCGGAGCGCTCGACCAACGCCGGAGATGACGACGACTTTCAGATCCAAGCTACGCCACCTCACCTCGGATCAGGGGGTAAACGCAAGGCACCGAGCGGTGCGCCGCCCCCCGACGCTGCGCCGTCAACTGAAGGCGAAGACGGGGGCGATTCTGTGATTCCAGACAGCAACCAGCCGGTAGCCGTCTCCGCGTCAACGCAGCAATCTGAGGCCAAGAAGGTGACCTCACGGCTCGGTGCTATCGGCGGGAGGAAGCAGTCGGCGGCACCTCGGTCTCCAACGCCGGAAGCGAAAAGCTCGGGAGACGCCGGGGCGAGACAACAGGCTGATGACTCAGAGACGGCTTCGGAAGCATCCGACGATGCAACGGTTTCAGTGCCGGCGTCATCACCCCCGCCTGCCCCCAAGCCTGTGCCAGCAACCGGCGTTAAGAAAGGAGGGCTGGGAAGGATAGGTGGAGCTGCACCAAAGACACGTTCCCCAGAAGCTGAAGAGTCAGAAGAAAGGGCCGATGCCCCGGCTCCGAGGAAGCTTGGTGTAATCGGGAACAAGATTGGTGGAGCGTCACCTGCGAAGACGGCTCGGGAGGGCACTGGCCGCGGCAGAGCGTCGACGCGCAAGGAGGAAGCATGCGTGGAGGAGGCTCGAGAAACGTCACAAGAGCGGGCTGATCGCAGGCGTGAGGAACTCAAACGAGAGCTCGAGAAGAAGGCCGCCGCCGGCCCGGCCAAGAAGAAGAGGCGGTTCTAGAAGTAGGAGGGGTGGGTTACTTGGTGTAGGACATTCGGGGCGTCCCATCAGCCAATGTCTGTCCGCACCGGGCATGCAACCTGGCAGTCTACAGAGAACTGAACCGTATCTTGGATAGCAGCTTGCACAGCAGACGATGCGAGTCTAATCGGGAGAGCTTCTGGACTACCCTCCAGCTGTCTAATCCCAGCATGTCATGCCGTCAACGACACATGCAGATGTACGGGCCCAGCAACGGGAGCGCCCCAGCGGACGTCGTTCACTCCCCTTCCACGACGTAGTCGCACATGACGCAGCGGCCTCGCGCCACGGCCGTCCATACATCTATCCGTTCGTCCGCTACAGGTGCCACGGCGATGTTTCCAACCGTGTCACTCCGATCTGCGCGCCGGTCGTCAGAATAACGCCACTCTCGTGGACGGCAGCGAACGGCGCACGTCGCACGACTGGACCTGTCATTCTCCTCGGCTGCCAGCCATCGAACGGCTCGACGACGTGCAGGCAAGGGCCGTATACCGGGCGCCGCCCAAGCCGTGCCACCTGGGCTCTGTCGACCCGAGAGACATGGCGGCGCCTTGTCACGGGGGTACGGCCGGGCGCCGGGGGATCACATGCCTTGACCGAGACAGTGAGCTGGAACTACCCGGTGGACGCCCATCTACACCTTGCCGGGCGGCAGCCCAGGTGCCCAAGAGCTGCCGCAGGCGCCGACGACTGCCCATCGCGCGGCGCCCGCCACCGCGTTCCTCGAGCAACTCCTAGTTCTCTTCTCTCAACCGGCCGGCCCTGGAAAGCCTCGCGATTCCTGCCCGATGAAGCAAGTCTTCCCGGCGCGCAAAGCACACGGCGCCTCCAGCACCCACGGCCGGCGTGAAGCCATGCATGTCTCGTAGCACCGACGTGGGCACCCACTCTTCAACAACAACTCGGGCCTCGCGAAACAAACTAGGAGTCGTCGCGAGGGAGCAGTGATTACTGATACTGGCAAAGGAGGAAGCGGTGATTACTGATACGAGCTATGGAGGGAGAGGATGCCTTTGCTCCGGTCCCATCTCGCCCTGTGACGCTGGCGAGGTGTTGCCTCCGTCGCATCGTCAAGACACCACGGGCCAGGTTGCGGTCTGTCGGCCAACGTATTCCAGCTCAACTGCGTCCGGCGTGCGTGCTCCACGCCCGGCCAGGTTCTGTTTCGTTTCATGGCTAGCCGTGGCGGCCGCATATGCGGCGCCCTACGAGGCCGGCGACGCAGTCGTTCGCGTGCCTCTGTGTCACGGCAGCTCGTCCCGTAGGAACGCCGACAAGGGGGGCGCCATGCGGGTGACTGCGGGTATGGCTGCTCACCTTGCATGATCGGGGAGCCGAGAACCGACCAATACACGTCTGGTGTGCCAATGCAGATCTCCAGCGACCAGGGTCCGCGAACCAGGTCCTCCCTGGTGATTCGCGGTGGCGGGCTTGTCACACATGGTCCATGTGTCCGCTACGAAGCCCTTCCACTTCATCCGTCTCGTCGTGCACCTCGTTTTGCTTCCCTTTCCTTTCCATTCCTACTTTTCCAATTCGCCCGAGACGAGATGAGACGGGCGACGCTTCGAGACAACGACGCTATTTTGCACGCAATCACCGTGAGGTAGCGGGCGCCCCCCCCTCCCCGTTCGGCGTATCCGACTTCTTCAGCAGCGGCAGACGCCGTTGCCAGATACGAGACGAGCGCGCGCGCGAGAGACGCTGGTTCATCTCGAAGGGGAAGACGGGGCGTGCTGACCGGCTACGTCGAGGGGGAAGAGACAACTTCACACCGGCTACCGTTCACACGGTTCTACGTGCATCATGCGCAGTCGCCAGCCACAACTGCGCCGCCAGAGGAGGACGAGGAAGAAGACGAGGACGAGGACGAGGAGGCTGGTGGTCTCGAGTCGCGACTCGACTCGAATGCGAGTTGCGGCTACGCGAGCGCGAGCGCCTCTAGTTACGGATGATGACCATCAATGGTTCGCCTTCGGAGGTAAGCACGAAATACGCACGGCGGGTAGTCTAAGAGACTAGTTCCCGCTCCGAGACAGTCTCGTCTCTAGTCCCAGGAACCCGGTTCCCGCCGTGTCCTTTCCTTTTTGTTGGATGACATCCACAGCGGCCCCTATGCTCCGTCGACCGTGGAGACCCTTTCCAGTACCTACACTGTATAGTGCCACCCGAGGCCGTCTCGTCCTGGCGTCGTGCAGACCAAGCTAGCTGGCCATGTTCTCGAATCCCCCGAGTCCCCATCGCCATCAAACACGGACCCCCGTCGCCCCGCCTGCAGTCTGCCCCGTTCGCCAGGCCCAGGCCGGAGGACGCTTACGACGGACGCGTTTCGTTTCTTCCCAGCGCCGTGGTGCCGGCGACGCCTTTTGTGGAGCGCCCGCCTCCCAGCACGGTGATGACCCCGGCGCGAGCGGATGCCGTCGAGGTCGCACTCGATAGATTAGATCTGGGACCCCCCCCTCCCCCGTTGTATCGACGGTGGAGCACCGTTGCGTCTTCCCATATTCGAAGACGTGCATGCGAGGGATGAAAGGGCAAGGTCGGTCCAGGGACCCGGGACGCGGCCGCCGGGCCTGTGGTGCGCGGGGGAGACCCGATTGGGCTGGTTGCATGGACCGGAGGAGGAGGACGAGGACAGCAACAACAACAATAACAAAGACGAAGGGCTGGGAGACGTCTCAATTAGGTTGGCCGTACATGCGGCGCTTTTGCCAGTGACTTGCCTGTGACCAACGCCATCATGTACGGAGCACGGAGTAGCGCCGGTAGAAACACCATCGAGACACACGTGTAAGCCGGCCAAACTCATCACCACTGCTGCTACGTCGTTCCGGCCTCAGCCCACAACCCGTCCCATGATACCCGTATACAGCAGAGACGCCAGCAGCCTGGAAGCTCCCCCCCCCCCTCCCCC
>JALHCC010001195.1:0-66300 GCA_024340765.1 Tolypocladium cylindrosporum | reverse complement strand
CCCCCCCCCCCCCCCCGGCCTCGTCCGAGATGCTCTTCGCTCTGGACAACCAAGCCCAAGGCGGGACCCAGGTGACTAGGAGCGACTCGTCGCAGAAGCGAAATCCCCCAAAAGAAGAGCTCAACCCTCGGCTCCAGAGCAGCCATGTTGACGACCTCTCGCTTCTGCCAACTGCACGAGCGACAAGACGATTCTCAAGTACATGGCCGGCGGCATGCTGCAGCAACTCGTAGATTGCTCCTGCAGATCGTCAAAATGCGGCGTCGCCCGCCTCGACGGCGGCGACGGTCGTGCCGTTCATCATCTGCACCCAGCGGTGGCGGTGGAAGTGCCACCAGCCGTCGGCCTTGTTGCAGCCGCCCGACGCGCTCTAGAATCTTGCGAAGAGCCGAACGGGCGTTTGTATAGCCATCACCTTCAACGACGCTGCTCTCGCCGCTGCAATCGTGGCCGCGCTGTTTCCCTTTGAGCCCGCGGAGGACGGCGCAAAGCCACCGGCGGCAGGTCTGCATTGTTGGCTCTGGCAAATTCTCACCAAGGCCATGGAGGGCCTTGGGCGCGGCTTCGGCGACCTCGTCGGCGCGTGCCCCGGCGTGCGTGAACCGCGCTATCATCTCCCCCGACGGGCGACATCTGGTTGCTATCCTGGACGACCCCTAGCTATATCTGCGCGCGGGTGCTTTCAATGATACCGTGCCGTGTTGCTGTGCTGGCTCGCGGCCTCTTCCACGCCTCATCGCCCCTTTGGGGACCCGATTGCCGATGCCCAAAGACGGCAGAGTGAGTGGCGATGCACCTGCGCCCTCGCCTCACGTCTGCTAACAAGAGCGCTCTGTAGGAAGCGAAATGGCTACTGATCGGTAATCAGTATCTGCGCCGAGCCGACGCGTGCCCACACGCTCGTAGGGGTCATCGACCAAGACGACCTTGAACCGCTTGCCGTCCTCTCTGGCCTGCAGCAGCGCCCGCTCCACGAGGTGGTGGTGCGGCTGGAAGACAGAGGTATGTAAGGTGATTCGGTCAACACGGCACCATCGTGGCTCGAGCCGGCAACGTACCAGGATCTACTGGCTACAAAGTTTTTAGATTGCGGTGTGAGGACTCCTTATCTTGGCTATGTATCCATCCAAAACCCTCAGCTCTTCCCTGGGTACTCACATCGCCCTATGAAGCACCGTGAAGCGGCCCGATTTCAAGACGGCCGAGTTTGGCCTCGAGGACTACGATTTCCACGGCCGTCGGGTCTCACGTTGGCTGGCCCGCGGCGCGCGGCCTCGGCGTCGATGTGCTCCTTTTGCGTCCGTCGCGGGCGCACCCTGCGCGCCACGGCCTTCGCCACCCCCAGCGGCGGCATCCGCGTCAACATGCTCGCGCCCTACTACGTCGACGGCAGCCGCATGCTCCCCGAGGTCGCCGATGCCGTGCTCGACGAGAACGTGCTGCACGCGATGCAGAAGAACTCGGTGGTCGACTCGCCGGATGTCGTCTGTCTCAGCGCCACACGCGCGTTGCGGACGAGCCACCGAGGCGTTTCCGGGAGAATGAAGGACATGGCGCGAAGAGGATGAAGGCCAGGCCCATCTGGATGAAACAGGGACCTTGCCAGGGCTCGCTCTGAGGTATCAGGAAGTAGAAACCGAAGTCGACCCAAGTTGAAAGCGCATGGCCACTGAGTCAAAAAGTCGTTCGGCGACGGCGACACCTCTCTCCCCAGCTGGGACCGGCGAGGATCACGAGTCCCACCACCACAAGCACACGCTGCAGAACTACGACAAGCATGACAGGTATGCCCTAGGGCTAATATAAAAGAAATTACGAGTAAGTATAAAGGGTAGCCGCGATTAAGACTATTTTCGTCTAGTGAGTTTCCCTCGCCCAGGACGCGGACCTCCATGCCCGGTCTCGCCGTGCCGCTCAGCACGCGGCCGAACGAGCAAAAGCTCTCGACATCATCCAGAATGCGCCGAGGCGCCCCAGAGAGCGAGTGGCCCCCAGAGCGAGGGCGTCGGCAGGCTCTCTTCTACTTTGCTGCGTTGCTACATACACACTGCCTACGCATGTCTCTGATTGCATGCTAGCGTAATGGTCACTACTCGTAGTGACCCATCTTAAAACACGGACTAAGGAGTCGTCTTCATATCCTTGAATATATTATTATTATCGAGTTTCAATAAGTATAACTAGTCTACTCGTTAATATACTTATAGCCGTAGGTTTCGTGTTTAATTATCCTACGTTTCCTTCGCAACAGGGTTGCGAGGACGCCAGCCAGCAAGCCACGAACAGTGCAGGGTAACGAGAGCATAGTCCGCGACGTCGAGAGAGCGTTCGCGACTTTGCTCGAGGGCTATCTGCTCTCAAAAGTACCGGTTCTAGAGAGACACGCGCAAGATTTTAGTGGCACGCGCCATGCTGACTTATCGCAGCAACTCTCCTACTACTTCCCGGACAAGGCCGTTTCGTTCCAGCGCCGGAGGCAGGAGAATGCCCCCGTGCGAGACTCTCTCGCAGAGTACCTTGACGAGGACGCCAAGGATGATGCCATGGGCCACAATGGCGCACTCATTCGGCGGGGGGGGACGACACTCCATCACCTCGGGGAGACTGGTTCTGCTGTATCTGCCGCGGGGGATTTCCGTAGCGGTCCTTGCCGAAGTTGACCTTGAACTTCCTATACTCCTCCTCCGATGGCTCTCGCAGTTGCCTAGCATGGGGGTATAATTCTAGACCGACGAATCACGAACGCACGCATCCTCCTAGTGGGATTATATCTACAATCTACTATTCTAATCGTACTCGGCCGTATCATCAAGGCCTTACTACCTAGAATTTTCTCACAGATCCGAGTAGAATAAAAGAAAGCACGGCCCTCGATGACGGCGAGGAGGGCGGCGCGTGCTGCTTGCTTCATGAAGTAATTGAGCCCTGGGCGCGCTGCTGGAGAAGGAGGGGACGGAGAAGAGGGCCTGAAATGTACAATTGACGCTGCCGCTCAGCGACAAGGCCGCATTGACGCGTGACGATATGTCCCTGGGGGCCCCGAAGGGCAGAGGGTGTGTGTGCATTTTACAAGAATTGCATTGTTTCCTGCGTCCCTACGCGAACCGTAGCTAAAACTTAGAGTAGCCGTGCCTTGGGATCTTGGCTATCTGGTCACGAGGGCCGCCGGCGTGCTATTCCCCTCGCGCGTCGGCCAATTTCGCCTAGACGCCTCCCTATCCCTTATGTGGAGCGCAGTCGAGGTCAATGTCGGCATGACTTGTTAGACGGTGTACGTGACGACCAAGACGGACACGGCAAACGCAACTCTCCCGCGTCCCCGGCACGCGCGGTAAGAGCACATCCCGTGCGGTCGATGAGGCGTTGGATGCGGTTATCGGCTTTGGACTACAGAAGCGATGACCCAAGCGAGGTCAACATGACGACACCACCAAGGGCCCATGGCGGACTATGGCTCAGAGGCCCCAATCGCTCCAGGCCCGTACGAGAATCAACGGCGGAGAAAAGAAATGCGTCGACTAAATATGGTACGAAAGGCAGATCCGGCCTTGGCGACAATACTCCCGTGTCGACTGTCGTATTACCCTTCCACAGTAGAAGGAAGATGAGGGAAACGTGGCCATCCCTGCTCAGCAAGTCAAGTGGAACAGACCTCCGACGGCTATGCCCATCTCCACAAGGTTGCTGTAGATGGCTGCGGCGTCTCGCGTCTTGGAGATGTGGACAGATACACCATTTTCCTCGTCCGATTTCGTTCCCTTTCAACCTCTCCCATCACCCAGACCAGACCGATAACCTCACTCATACTTTGCCCTGCCCATAGCCTCCGTCGCTGCTGTCCTGCTTTACCCCCTGCACCAGACCCTGTGCATCATCTTGCACCATCTCACGACCACTAGCCTTGGAGGGGGGTGCGGAACTCGATGTCGCAGATCACGCCGTCGCCGCCGCGGTGTTGGCCAGCGGCGCCGGAGCCTTTGCGAATAGAAAACTCGCTCAGGAGCGACGGCGTACCGCCGTTCGAAGATCTCGGAGTCGGTGAGCAGGCTTCAAAATACAATACGCCATCGACAAGTCACCCGACGTCTGGACCAAACGGAGGTAGGCCATCGGCGCGGTGACCGCGCTTGGTGTGTTGGATAGGTTGATGCCGTACTGCGGGCTCAATCGAGAAAGAGTTGGCGCAAATGGGATTGCACTGACTGGAGGCGGCATCAAACCGATAGGAGGCATCGCAAGACAGGTTCGCCTCCAGCGCTCAACATAATCCCACAGCCGCAGCGGAACGTGCGAGACCATGATCGCCTGGACCTCCTGATCGCAGAGCCACGAGTTCCTCGCGGCGTTGTGCCACATGAGCGACATGACGTGAGCGCAGTGCGACGTCGCCGTCGGCTTTGCGCATCTTCTGGACCACGCCAAAGAAGTTGAAGAAATACTCCGACCGCGCGTTCTCATCCCAGACGGGGCTGCGACCACGCCCATGGGCTCGCAGCGAACAGTGTTGCGCTTGTACTGTCGGATAGACCGGTTGACGAGGCAGCCCCTAGGCAGCCCTATTGGCAGCCATATTACATTGATGACTCGTATGTCTGTATTCAAAGACGGTGGCTAGGAGCATTCTTCCTTAGAAGAATGAAGCCTCGTTGGATTGGTGAATCGAGGTTCAATAGGGGCTGCTAGGGACTACAATTGAAGTCTGACGCCACTAACACACACACACAGCCAACGCTGGATAGGGGCAACAGCCGGATAGAGGTCACAAGCTACAGCTGCAAGGATAAAAGGAATACCTGTTCCAGGCCCTATTGGCAGCTGGCAGAGAAGAGAGAGAGATCAATTGATCACGAATTTAACCGGATTCGGGCCACGCTCATAGTGATAATTGTACTCTTCTATCTTTGATACCTAACAGGTTGTACTCAGTGGCTATTCTCCGACAGCAGCGATATATATAGGTATTACATATATAACTTATACCATATACACCGCGTACACCACTTATACTAGAGAGGGCTAGATACTTTGTTGGGGTGATGGTGCAGACCTCAGGACACGGGGTCGAAAAAAAAACAAAGAAAAAGTGGAGGGACATCCAGGGGTTTGAGGGACTGTCGAGGCATAAAAGGGGCATCTAGACCCCTAGAACACATGGTCTCTCATGTTCATCATCCATTTGAGTAGCTCTCATAGCCGCAGAATGTCACTCTTGGTTTTTCCTCCGATTTCTTAGAGACGGCCGTCGTTGCCACTCATCGTTGATTGCCCTGACTTGCACGATATATTGGTGCTATCCCAACGAGTGCCTGCTACACGGATAGCATGGCTTATACCGTAGATACGGCTTGTGCCACTTACACGCCCGTGGCTTACATGGCCGGTTAACTTACACGGCTACCTAACTTATACGACCAGATAACTTACACGGCACCCGTTGCACTCGGCTTTTAGTGTGTTCTTCGTCCTAAACAAAATAGTAAAACTTAATATTACGGCTATAATGCCTCTAGTATAGTTATTAATGTCTATACTAATATATGTATATATATAGTAATAATTTAGAATAATCTAATATATATTAAATAAATATAAGTTTAACTTTAGTACTCTTTTTAATAGGAATCTTAGGATTCGTATTTTTGCGGCTGCAGATCGAGGAGGATGGATGATCCTTCGCGAAGATACCGTCATCGGAACGTCGTCGTCGTCGTCGTTGACGGGGTGGCGGGCTCTCGGTCTCTTGCGGGCTTGTCGTGCTGGGCTACCCCATTCGTCGAAGACGGACCAGCGACCGCTTGTCTGGGCGACTGTCGTCTTTTCTTCATAATACTAAGGGACTAGACGTAGATTTACCTAAATCTCAAGACCGTTTACCTGTGCACGGTGTTGTATCCTTTCATCGAGTCGAACGACACCTCGCTCGCCGGGGCTAACGCGTATGGCCCATGAGCGCGAAGGCCTCGACCTCGCCGTCGCGCGGGCGCGGCGCCACGCCCGCCGGCGTCGCCACGATGCCCTTGACGCCCAGCACCTTGCTCATCGAAAAAGGGCCAACACTAAACCAAAAGGTCACCAATGTGATCTCGACATAATTCAGAGTCCGTAAACTCCAGCAAAGCCATGTTCCCTCCCGGGTTGGGCGCCCACGGCGGGAAGAAGGTCTCGGCGTTGTCGGCCAGCGTCGATAGGCCCAACATGAGCGCCCGCGGGCCATCCCCGAGCCCGTCGTGGAGCGCCCACGGGACGACGGTGGACAGGGCGGTATCAGACGCGGCGCAAATCACGTTGATCTCGGGAGTTGCTTCAAAATTTGCGGCCCGATCCCGAGTACAACAGGAACATGGGAAGCAAGCGAGGCCTAGAGCCAGAGGCCGCTGCTAGCGGAGGGAGCCAGAAGGATACGTGCTATTTGCGGCGGCGGCGTTACAGCGGAAACTTTGTCGATAGACTTTTTAGAAGCAGGAGTGCCTTTGGGGGTGGGTACGGATGGGATTGCCGGCGACGGCTGTCTGCTGTTTTCTCGCCCGTAGAGTGGCTGGGCGTGCCCAAACTGCTGTGGAGGTAGAATCGTTGCTAATATTGTTGCTACAGGAAGCGCTGCAAGCAAGCCGACGCCCTGAAGCTGCCGAACCCTGTGAGATCTAAATCTCCTCGGTATCGCACCCTTTGTGGTTCGCCTAGTGTCGGATATCTACGAGGGCAAAAGAAATCTCTCGATGCCGTCCGTTGTAAGACTGCTGTATTCTCCGTCAGAAACACCATTCCAGCCGCAGATGGAGGAGGGGCAAGCTGCGCGGACCGTCATGCTGATACGCATTGACGCTGGCACAGGAGGGGGAGTGATTGTCCAATGCGCACGCACGCCGAGAACCAGATCAAGCAGCTCAAGTCGGAGATTGAGCTCAAGAAGTCGTCGATTGGCATCGGGGGAAGAATCATTAGGAAGCGCCTTGGCCGGAATGGCTCCCCGACGCTGCTCGGATGGCAACGGAGAAGTACAGTTAACTCCAAGCGCCGGCGGTCCGGCACGCCCCCGCGCACGCGGGCGGCAGCCGGTCGCAAATCGGCCGGTCAAAGTCGTTGCGAACTGCAGGTCCGCGCCGCGGATGCCGTGGTGGTGACGCTCTCCGTTCGCTGTCGCCGCCGCCGCGGGCCGATGCATAAGAGATGACACTTTGCATGCTGTGAAAGTCCATGGCGACGAACTGAGCCTCCTTAGCATCATCTATCGCCTTTGCTTTTACCTCCTTGACTACTGCCTCGAGATCTTCCAAGACGCAGCGACTCATCGTCAAGCCTGGGGTCGCCTTCACAATGGCTTGCAGCGCGTGGCCAGCGCCGCCTCCGACATCGACGACAAGAGCCCTGTCTCCTGCACCCGACATCTTATCGAGGATCCAGCTGAAGTCGTACGACCCCGTCATTAGCATCTTACTGCTCATGGCAACCAGGAGACACGGCCCGAGGACGGCCCCGGCGGTAGGCAGGCCGGCCGCTGCGCCGGTCTCAAAAGTCGACCTGGAAACCTGGCCCCGTCCGAGACGGCAGGCCAAATACGTCTTCGACGGTCGCCTTGGGACATATTGATGGGACAGAGTGTGCGAGAGACGCACAGTCATAGGCTCTGCGCCTACATCAGAATGGGCTGTCTAGTGTATTTTTGAATCTCAAGTCGTCGTCGAGCGCCGCCAACCAGCGGAAGCCAAGGGTTCCTCAGATGCGCGATACGCTGGCCACGGTGGCGGCATGAAACACCTCCCTTGAGGCAATGCATGGACGAACAATGGCGACGCAGACGACGATCTTCTCGCGCACGCCGTCGATGGACCCGTCCGTATCCCAGGCGCGCACGACGAAGAACGAGCTTTAGAGAGTTTATCTTCGTCGCGGCGCACGGCTATTGAAGCGTCGCGGGTCGCTTGCGAGAGGCGGATCCGACCCTGGCGCGCGAGGCCTTCGTCTCCGGCTTAGGTATGTGACCCTACGGTAGTGAATAATTACCATCCACTTGCTCAAGCTCCAGATCAACCAGAGGGGAATTGAATAGTCGAGATTTGCCTGGCACCTACTACTGTTGACATAGGACGTTTGCCCCCGTAATATGGGACGACCCGATCGCCGTGATCGTCCGGACGCCCTTCAGCTCTCTGTCAGGCGATCGCACAGAAAAAGTACCTCGTGAGCAATGTACGAACATACGCGACGGACTTGCGCCGGCTGCCGTTGCCATGAACCCCCAGAACCCGAGGGTCACCGTTTCCGTCTGGGATCAGGATGACAATGCCCCAGTCCATACGGTCGAACTTACCCTCGAGGAGTACTCGCGGATCGTCTTCTTGAACGACAGGCCGAGGGGAAATGGGTCCGTCAGAGCAAAAGCACGAATACGAAACGACATCGTGAAGGTTCTTGGAGTGCCATTCTCGCAGGCACGAGGCGATCTCGTCGATTAAGGGTAACATCATCGTTGCGTTCGTCGCCCGGCGGAGTGGCAAGGGTGGCCGAATTCTGACAGCCACGGTGACCTGCGACGGCGGTTCGCTCTCGCTGGATGGGTGAAGCGCCTCTATGGAGTGCCCACGGTGCTCCTGCGCGGCGAAAGGGGCGACTACGATCGCTTCGGCAAGGCCGTCGCGGCGGTGATGCGCAGGAAGTACGCGACGCTGTTGTACCGCGACCCCAAGCAGGCCCCGCTGCCGAGCAAGCCGTCCGTAGGCAGAAACCGAGGTGCAAATCCTGTGGCCAGCTCAATGTTGGGTGCAGTCCAGATCCAGCAAGAGATTACAAAGTTCAGCCGCTCATGGCTTTGGCACGTTGGATGGCCGCCATGTGAGTCTTCCCTTCGTTTGTTCTCCGCCGCAGGCCGAGCAGCCGGTCCTCATCTCGCAGGCACCGAGGCGATCATCCGTCGACAGCCGCAGCGTCACTCGCTTGCCCTCCACCGAGCGCATAGCGCATACGAGGACCGCTGGGGCGACAGCCGTGAATCGCCCGACCATCACTCCAGGCCCAAGAAGGGCCTCGGCATCGCCTCTGTTGCCCCCGCCGCCGGGACGATATCAGATCGTACTGAAGGCGAGGATGACAGGAGGGCAGTTGGAGATTTCCCTGAGTGGTCGGCGCTGGCACAATGGTGTCGAACACAAAGCAGGAGGCGCCCAGAGGCCAGAAAACCGTAGATTGCTTCTGCCGAGTCGTCGCCCGACTGAAGGCCTGTTCGCGAAACAGCTTCCTGTAGTCTGTCGAGTCATTCTCTCCCGTCGTTGGTGATACCTCCTATTGCCAAACGCTGTTTTACCATACCCAGGGCTGCTAGCTAGACCACAGGGCCCTTCCGGGCGCCTCGCAAGGATTCTGCACTCCTCAAGAAATGTCGGACGAGACGTCTGGCGATGGCGGCCAGCTTGAATCTGGCACTGGACTTGGCGAGGGAAAGGGCGCTGAAGCTAACCCAGTTCTCCGTGTCGTCGCCCGCGCCCCGCACGTAGCCCTGCTCGTCGACCTCGCTGCTTGCCGGGCTGCACTTGACATCAACTACGAGCAAGCGCAACACGGTCGACGGATGTGCCATTGGAAGACGTTCGCTGACTCGCGATTATCTGCTGCTGTCGCTTTGAGTGCGAGACTGCATGTCGAACTCGTCATTGTCTCCTGAGCCATGTCTGGATCTTCTCAGCTTGAGCCTTGCACGCTCTAGGTTTCGAGCAGCCAGAGCCCCCGGGCTGTTGAATCATTGCCCAACTCGCCAACGCTCAGATCGTCTACTCGCGGTCCCGCTACCGCCGGCAACGAAATGGAGTCGAGCCCGCTGGTTGGCTCGTTGAGGAACATGATCTTGGGGCACGGCTCTTCGGGGGCGGGTCGCGTGCCGCCGTCTGTGTGGCTCTTCTTGCGAGTCACCACGGCCTGCCTCCCGCACCGCGCGTCGCCGGAGCCACTCCTGCCTCGCAACCGATGAGAGCCTGGAGCGTTTTGGAAGACAGGGAAATGGGTTATCGGGAGCTAGTCTAGCCGCCAACGCAACTTCGTCGTAGTATAAGAAAGTATTTACACCCATCTTGAATATCGAGCGGATTCAAACTTACCAAAGTCTTCCAGCGATCGCTGCTTCTGGTTGCACTTGGGGGATTTGCCGTGAATCAGGTTGTCGAAGTCGGTAGAGCCCTGCATGAAGCACACGGCCTGCACCACGCTCGTGTCCTGCCTCGGCACCATCGCGGCCTGGATGGACGCGCACCCTCCGACTCCCCAGCACCACGGTGACAAATGGGGGCTCGCAACGACATGGCAAAACAAACAACCCGGGACCCGAGCAGCCATGGGCGGCATGGGCAGCTTGCTGATGCCGCCGGGCGGGACGGGCTTCTGCAGCGGGAAGCGAGGCCCGTGGCTGATGGACCGGCGCTTCTGCATCTCGGGAATCGACAAGAGGTCCCCAAGCTCTCGACACTGTTACAAAATAACACGCGTAGATCGCAAGGTGCAGTGATTAGTTGCATAATCTCTTCATCGCGAGTTTGGGGGATGGCAGATCGACACGTGGTATGCGGCCCCTTACCCGGCCGTCGGGAATCTTGGCTTCGAGCTCGCGCTTGAGCAGCCTGTACGGCTCGAGTGCCGCCATCATGGGTAGAGGAGGCCGCGGAGGCGGCCACCAGTTGGTGATGGCAGCGATGACTACGGTTGGAGTCGATGGAGTCGTTGCGGTAGGAACGTGACGTCGATGTGTCCCAACACAACGAGGGAAGTCAACCTCACCCACCCAAGTGCCGGTTTTCCGACGGCCGTCAACAACGCTTCTGCGCTCAAATATCCACCACTATGGCCCGGCTTTTGGCCCTCCCCATGTTCTTGGACATTTGCGCCGCATTCACCATCAAGCTGCCCTGGTTGCTGCCTGGCTGGCCTTTCTCGCACAAACACCCCACAGTTGTGCCGTCTGGGCGTTGACTCACAGTTTGGAGACAGCCTTTCTTCCTCGTAGCGGAACCTGGTTTCTTGCCAGCTTCAGCTCCCAGCCGCTTCACTCCCGCCCCCTCAACACTTGGTGATGAACAACCCGATGGGCGCCGCTGTACGTACTCGAGACGGAACACCGACGGTTTGGATTCTTTGAAGTAGGTCCCTAGACCGAACTGGGGCAAGGGATCTACTGGTGTCCTTGGTGCGATGGCCACGAGCACGCGGACCAGGGACTGGGGCTCATCGCCCCCCTGGAGGAGATCCTGGGCCTGGTTCGCGAACCTGTTAAAACTTGTCTCGTAAACCCGAATATGCTAATAATTCCAAAGATTGTGATACAAGTCACGAGCCAGTGCCGAGGATGAAGACGGTACGGATTGAGGCATATGACAGACGGCCTTTCGGAAATTCCTTTCTGAGAAAGCGAGATCGAAGATGCGCCTATGGTACCGTGGCGCCGATGCTCAACTTCTGACGGCCATGTTGAATTTCGGATTTGGTAGCCGACCGGCCGTGTTCGCACGCCCGCGCTGCGCATTCTGTGCAGGCAGTCCTTTTCCAGGGCCGTGGAGGTGAGCTCCGGCGGGGAGAGGAGGGTGCTCGCGGCGCTGTGCTCCATGGTTGCTGGGTCAGTTGATGACCTTGATCTGCTTGCGGAGCTGTTCCGGTTGGATTGGCGTCGGCGAAGAACTGCTCAAGTACTTTGCAATAGAAGCCAATCTTGCCCAGATCGAGAATTAGATTCAATGCCCCCTTGTCAGCAGTGAGCATGGTCTGTATGCCGCCCTTTTCCGTGCCTTTGATGAATGCTCACAACTTCCGCGAGGGTCATCAGACCGGATATACGTTGCTTGATGAAATTGGTCATTTGAGGGATCGGCACGTCGAAGCCGTTGCAGTCTTCAACCTCATGGAACGCATCGACCCGATCCGCGCTTTAATGAGAGCCATCCATGTTTCTCGGGATGGTTGCTCTTCAGGCGATCTCGGAGAATGAGCATCGATGGCGCCCGAACATTCAGCTGTAACGCTTTGTGATTATTTGATGGAGAAAAATGAAGACGTGTCGCTTGAAAGGCAGTATGGGGCCTTGGGTTCATACCTGCGAGAGCATGTTCCCGTATCGGACACCAAGTTGGTTCCCGATGCACTTGAGCCGACCCTTGACCCATATGCGCTGCGAGCGACGGATGAACGACCAGGCCGACGGCGGGCAAGAGACTGGGAGATGATTGCGCTCGCCTTCGACGGCGTCGGGTCGAGTCGGAGCGACTGGCGTTGGCCGTCGGTGACAGCGTCGTCCCCCGAAGCCTGTTGGTACCTGCTCCCATTCGCATACATGGAGAAGTCCGCCTTGCGCTGGATACGCTGGCCTTCTTAACTTCGATAGCGGCCTCGAACGCAGGTTCATTTCTGGGGCGTTTCGGGTACATCCCACACTCGCGAGCAGCGCACCACTCAAACAGCGTCTGGAGGACATTGAACCTCGTCTTTGCAACCAGCTGGGGGATGGTTGGTGCAATCTTGTCGACCGGAAGATGCAAACATGCAAGGACACGGTGATACCGAGAGCACACCAGCAAGACGGCCTCCGTGCATCCAAGATAAGGTACTCGTACGAGGTAGGAAAGAGGAAGCGGGCGGGGGTCGGTGGGTTGGAGGTGCAACCAGCAAGCTGCAACTCGAATGCCGGGTCCCCCCTCATGCCGTGTGGATCGTAGTAGTGGGTGCCATGGCTGCGCGAGTTGGTGGTGACGCTGTTGACCTGGCTGAGGTGGTCGGTGGGGAAGAAGGTCGAGCTGGGGTCGCGCTTGAAGCTGTTGAGCATGCGTCCCAGCCGTGGCGGTGGGTGATCCCTTGCCATCAGGCTCCTCGCCCTCTTCCTATGCGAGCTTAAACGGGGTGGCGGCGGTGGGTGGCGAGGGGATCAGTGACAGCCTCAAAAGGCAACGGCTGTAGCTGAAGGTCATCCTCGGCCACTGCTCCTACGGCTGCTACGGTTGCGGTCGGGCCAGAAGAGCGCGATGTCGCCGTCGCCGAGCCCGCGGAAGGCCTTGAGGCCCTCGTACGCCTGCTGCCCGTAGTTGAGCGCGGGCGCCATGCCGTGGATGCGCATGTAGGGGTCGGCGGCGAAGCGCAGCGGCGTCCACTGCCCGGTGACCCTGTCGAACGTCGACTCGATGTGGATGTTGACTGGCGCACGTCAGCCTCGCACGACGCACGGACAAGGAGCTCCTTGCTTTTCCTTTCCCGCGCGCCCGCTTTGCAATGGTAGTCCATCCCGATTCGTCTGCTCCGTTGGTGCGCCGACGACGACGACGAGGAGTCCCTTTTGTCGTTCACGGCATCAACACCACCCGTTGTGGGGATAGACCCGGTGGTCTACGAGCTGGCTGCCAAATACTTTGACCTCCAAGGATGGCATGCTCCTTGACTTGAGACGACAACAGGGGACTCGGACATATCCGACGTTGATGCGTCGTTCTTCACATGATGAGCCAGTTTGCTGGCCTCGCTCTTGGAGGTCAGTGGTGCGGCGGACGAGCCATTGCTACGTGTCGGACCTGAAAGTCGACCAGGGTGGCCGCACGATGTACACCGTCTATCTGCGCCCCGCGATAACCCCTCGACACACGCCCAGGTCCACCAGAGGTGCCGCCAGCTAGAGAGCTGGAGGGCTAGCCGGGTCGGCGCGTCGAGATCTCTGGGGGTCGCTGCGAGTGTTATCGCCGGCGCAATGAGTTCTGGCAGCGTCCTGAACTGGGGAAACGCCCGCGCGAACAAGTACTGGGAAGCCAAGCTGGCCTCTGGCCATGCCCCATCCGAAGCCAAGATAGAGAACTTTGTCCGCGACGAGAAGCCGTCGGTCGTATGGTGCCTGCAGATGTCGCGTGTCCCGCCGCAGAGTTTGCTGGTGGTGCAACCAACCGTCCACGGCTCCGTCCGCCCTGTTGCGACGACGTCGACGCCAATCGGCGAAAGCTCACGGCGCGCCTTTCTATTAAGCAGCGCAAAAGAAAAAGGTTGCCGAAGCTAACGACAGACGCCGGCATGCGACGTGCCGCCTGCCATCCGGCTTGTCATCGAGTTTCCGCGCCGTGGCTAAAGTAACTATTGGCTGGCTCATCGACCTGAGGAGGTTGGGTGACGAGGTGGTTTTGGAACCGACATGCTGCTGCAGGCTCTCGCATCGCCTTTTTGGGTCGTCTGGCACCAGCGCTGTCGCTCGTCGCAACGATCCTGTGCTAACTCAGACTCGACAGATCTGTCCACCAACAGCCGTGCTCTCCGGCCGCCGCGATCTCAATAAGCTCGAGGCTCTTAGCCCTATCGTCCCGCACGAAGCCATCGCGCAGCGCCTCGGCGCGCCGTTCCCCGGCTGCGACCTCGTGCCGTGGGTGCTGGCGATGGGCCCGGGCAACGCGACCGTCTCGGTGGGCAAGCGCAATTTCACCACGGCCAGTCCTCTGGCAGCCTGCGGCATGGCCATTATGCCCCTCGGCTGCGGTTTGTCGGCATCGTCAGTTCCCTCGCCTCACCCACCCTGTACTTTGCCTTTGACGACACGACGGAGCCGACGTACACATTCCGGCTGACGCTCAACGCCTCGGCGGTGATGTGGGCGTGCGAGCTGGTGGCCAGCCTGCCCGTCCGGGGGTCGCAATGGCCTCCTTTGCTGCGGCTGCATTCACCGCTCGGAAGATCGAATCCTGCCGCAGCATCTCGCGCGGCACTCCAAACTCCTTGGGCTACCTCTCGTCGAGTTCCAACACAGCGACTGGTCACCAATCGGGAAACGCGGCGTGGGAGGCGCCCAATCTCATTAAATTGCTCAACAAAAGAGGCTGTCCAGCATTCCTGGGTAGGGGCATCTCAGCCTCGTGGAGCTTGGGCAGCATGAGCGAGGCCAGGGTCCCCGGTGCGCGATCCTGCTGTCCACGAGCATCTGGCTCAGAACAAGTACGGTACCGATGGTGCTCTCGATCGCGTGCTTCGGCTCTGTTTGAGGATGCCAAGAAGGGCGGCAAATTTGAGCTCTTCGGCGGCAACGTGTCGGGTGAATACCTGGGGTAGCTACTTATTTACCCTTCGGGGAGGAGTTAATATTCCTTTATCATACCTAGCTACGAGGCGTTATATAATTATTACCTCGATAGCCTTACTTATAATACTTAGGAGAGAGATCGACCAAGCGGAAGAGGAAGGAGGAAGAGGACGACGACCGCGTCCTGGTCGGCACCAAGGTTGCCGAGAGCCACGCCAACTGGGTCACCGCTTATAACATGTTGACGGGGTGGCGGATCGCAGCGCGGGGGATGAATCGAGCAGGGTTGGCGGGTGGGAGACTGCCCGCGCCTTCAACATCGAGGCCTGACAGCCACCGCGAGGAGGTCTTGCCGGCGTTGAGCAGGACGGTGACGGAGTCGCTCAATGCGGGCTGCCCAGGTTTTTCCCCTGCACTTGCAGCTTATTTCAAGAAGCCCTGCGACTCTCCTCCATTCTGGTTCGTGGCACTGATTCGGATGCACATGGCCACGCCGGCGGCGGTGCCGGCGCAGGTATCCCGCTGGCGACCCCGAGCTGCACCATGAACAAGATCAACATGCAGCTAAGAGACGACGCGTTCTCGAGGCGGTCGGCGTCATAGCAATCAAGTTCCTAGCAATTCTCTCTGTCAGGACGAAGGGTTCATCAAGCGGTCGGATGACTGTCGTCACGGAATACGCCGTTGCCCTGGCAGCCGTAAAGAAGGCTAATAGGAGTTTGCGCTTCTGCGTCGATAACACACATGTGACTTTTGCAGGCTGCGGGCGCTGGTCGCGAAATCTGCACGGCGTTTGTGCAGAGCTTCTCGGCGCTGTGCGGCGTGCGCTTGCGCACGCATCTATACCTGCGTGATCTCCGACATCCCGGATCCGCGCGCGCACCAGCTGCCCCTGGCGACGAGCTCGCAACAAACCCACATACCGAACAGGTTGTGGCCTCGTAAACAAGCTCGCTTCCGTGACACCATATCTGAGTCCATGGACCCGCGCAATGGTCCTTGCCGGATGACTATCCCATTTGAACCCGCAATCGTCAATGTTGCTGTGTCACTCCACCATGTTGTATACAGTCCACGAAGCCATTGGGCAGATTCCCTGCTCGCCTAAATCCCTGCAAAATCCGAGGCCGGCCAAAGATGCGAGTCAGCGCTCGCGAGTGCAAGGAATACAAGATGCCGACGGTCGGGGGATTGACGCCCAGCTGTCGCCGACGACGTCAACCGAGTGCAGCGGCAGCCCTCGTTGCCCGCAGCGCGACGCCCGCGAGGCCGTCTCCGCCCACCCGCTGCAGCAGCTCCCACACGCGCTCCAGTAGAGTCTCGTTCTCCCTCAGGCTCGCCAAAGATCGACCCCAGGGCTTCACCAACCGCATCGAGAAGGTGGCCACATTGTCGGGGTTGGACCTCAGACCCAAATCTCCCTTCTTGGATAACCTCTCCACCATCTGTTCGTCCAACCGCCAGCCCACCCGTCTGTGAAGTTGGCGCCCGCACCCAATTCCCTCTAATCAGTTGCTTCGAACGTGCGACCGATTCTGTGCGCTGCTGCCGCCGAAGCTCTCTGGCGAGGTTTGCTCCCTTGGCGCAGACCAGGAGCGACATACGGTTAGTGTCCTGTTCAGCGAAGAGGCTTCCGTCCTCACCCTTACAGTTCCTAAGTCCCCTGAGGATGGACGAGATCCGGGCCTCCATTGGCGTCAGCACCATGGGTGGACGGCCTCTCTTCTTGTGCGCATCGTCGTCCTTGTCCTCGTCGCGATCTTTGCGTCGCGAACCCCGGAACTGGAGCGGGCGAGGCAGTCCAGCAAGGACCGACTGGACTAGACGTTGACTGATGCAAACGCGGATCATCCAAATGAACGTATTGGATAGAGACTGACTCCGGCAACAGTACTTTAGATTCGATCGCGTGGCGTCGCCGAGCTGCACGAGCAGGGCAAGGCCTACCCTTACAAGGTGCGTTGCGCATCCGGGCGACTCCGGAAGGGCATTTCTTACTTCGCCCCAGTTCCACGTCTGGCCACGACACGGAGCGGTACGCCCAGCTCTGGAAACAAGTGCGAGCGATTGATCTGGCGTTGAGGCAAAAGCAACTTTGAGATTGGACTCGTACTCTCTGCAAGATATGGTGCCGATCTGACCAACGGGAAAACTATCCCCTCATCCATCAATTCTATTATAAGGCTTGGCCGAGATGAAGACCTTCTCTTCATTTTCGGCAGCATCGAGCTCCTGTCATATGGCAGGCATATTCACGATCTAGTAAATATAAGTATCGTTTTTCCACCAGCACCAAAAAGCCAGTCTGCAACACCCAAGATCTAAACGGCATCCCCTCCAACGTCTCCTCATCCGAGAACAACACTGTACACAAGCACGTCTGATGTTCCCAACTCCCGACAGGCGACGCATGCGCAGTCTGACCATGCCACGCAGCAGAAGCAGCCGTAGCGGCAACTGCAGCAATCAGCCCTCGTCCCTTCATCCTTTGCGAAGCGCCGTCCACCCACACCGGCAAGGGCCCGGCATACCGCCAGTCTGTGAGTCTGAGCCTGTGCGCAGACGCTCGAGTTGGCGAGCCGCAAGGCAAAGACGCAGCTCATGCAGAAACCATTCGATGGGGTAGCCAGCTAAGCAGGTGGTGGATTCAGTCCCGTCAAATACGACAGCGATCGAAATCCGTGAGGGGAGGCCTCCGGAGGTGAGGCGACTTCGGCAGTCTCTGGAGCTGGATCCAGCTCCCGTGTGCTCTCCTCGACAGAATCTTCCTGCGGATGAACGGAGAGGAGCTCCTGTACGCGGCAGATTGACGACTGCCAAGTACAAAGAATACACAGACGGCAGCATGGCGCCCTCAACTTTGATCGCCCCCGCGCTTCTCTTCTTCGGCTGCCTGTCGCCGGACCAGGACGACCTGTACGCCGAGGAGCTCGCGCGGTGGGAGGAGCTCGGGGCCGTCGAGGTGCGCCAGGCGTATTCACGGGCCGTCGACAAGTCGTTTGGCTGCATGACCGTCGAACTGCTTTTCGAGAAGGCTCTATAGATGGACCGGCTATCCAGGAGATGTGAATATGTCGACAAGCGCCAGCGCCTTCTGGCTCGCGGGGAACTGCAGCTGGAGAGCGACGCAAAGAGAACGACCGCCGCTCCAAGTCAAAAAGCCCCGAACGATGACATACGGCGTCACATTGCTGTGCACGAGTCCTGCGATTTCGTGCAGAAACTCGAGCCGGCAACTCATCACCTCCCTAGCTATCGAATAGCCCGCAAGGAGAACCCCGTCGGTCTCGCATCCCCATCCAGAGCGCATCCGTGAGCTTGTGGATTACGCGGACATGGGCTAGACAAAGCTCACCGGTGCGGTGGCTTTGCCGACGCCAATCGACGCCTTCATCGACTCCTTGGCCTGCCTCTTCCTGGCCTTTTCGTCCCTCTTCGGTTGAAGGAAGACCTTCAGTAGCGCAACATACACGTGCGCGTCGACGCCTCACTCCGAGCTGTCCGAGTTGCAGACCCGTCGCAGCAAGCCATTGTGCCACTGCGCGCGCGCCATCCATTGACCTCAGGTACCGCGCAAAGCGGCGCGCACCCATAGCGGAGATACGCGAAGATTGCCCTGCAATGGGCACATGCGTGGAGACGACATCATCGACAGCGCAGCCGCGGGTATGCGTGAAAATGAGGCCATTCATGAAGTATGAAAGTCATGGTGATCAGTACCTCACAGCTCGGCAGCCTTGGACGCCTCGGAGCAGCGACACGAAGGTGGTTGTCGGTGGTGGACGCGACGACGGGCAAGCTGGTGTCGTAGACGATGACTTGGTTGAGTCAGCCCTGCATCCTCGAGCAGCTGGCTTTTTGAGAGAAAAGAGTTCAACGCATGGGCCTTTGGACCGTGGACTCGGAGTTCATGCAGCGCGTTGGCGTCACAGCCCGCATCCAATGCCAAACGGAAAGCAAACGAAACGGGGAAGAAGAAAGAGAAGAGAAAACCGCACGCAAAACTCACCCAAGACCATCTGAACTCATCGTTGGGCAAGCCCTTTGCGAGCGATGGAGCGCGGAAAGTCGGCAAGCTCTTCTTTGCTGACGTGCGAGTTGGGAACAGTTTATACTGTCGAGGGGTAAAGAGTACTTTTGCGACCCTTCAACCGCCGGTCTGATTCCGACGCAGCCTCACGAGGCCCCGCGCGCATCATCGCCGGCGTCGTCATCGGCTTCATGAACGCCATCATCCCGCCGTGGGTCAGCGAGCTGTCCCAGTCGCACGACCGCGGCTCGAGCTTCTCGTTCGTCTTCGTCGCCAACTTCGTCGGCATCGTCATCTCGTACTGGATCAACTTTGGCATCCGCGAGACGGGCCTCGAATTCCGCAGGAGTTTCCCCCTCGGGTGTCGGAACGGAAGTCGTCGAACGCTTTGAAGGTGGCCTCGTCGTCAGCGTCATCCTGCGGTTTGGCACTCTGCAAGTCGAGCCATACTCTGTCCACTTATTTAATTTAAATTTATATTGATTTATACTAAATATTAATTCTTATTATATTTATTTTATTATCCCTTACTTTAGCTAGCTTAATTAATAAAGTATTTTAATTGCACTGCGCCGTGTGTCTCGAGCGGCCTTTGCCATTACTACGTACGAAGTACGGGCTGGAGAAAGTCCTTGGTGTGAATTCCGCTGCTGGGCCAGGGCCAGCGACCCGGCCCGCCGCCCGGGCGACCAGGAGCGACGAGGCCAGCGTCATCCCTGGCAGCATCAGCCTCTTGCCCAGCGCCAGCCTGAGCGGCATCCCCGATGGCAAGAGCAAGTGCAACGGCATGCCAAATCGGTTTGTGAGCAGCGTCGGCTTTCATTGAACGGTGGGCAGGCTGGGGCGTGAAGCGAAGTGTCGCTGCCTCCAATTCACCGATGAGCAGGAGAACAAGGAGGAACTTGAAAAAGCCCTTGACAGGATGTGCCATCGTCAGCCTCGTTGGATTGATGACTCGAGGTTCAATAGGGGCTGCTAGGGACTACAATTGAAGTCTTGACGCCACTAACACACACACACAGCCAACGCTGGATAAGGGGCAACAGCTGGATAGGGGTCACAAGCTACAGCTGCAAGGATAAAAAGAATCCCTTTTCCACGCTCTTTATGGGGAAGCAGTGGAGACATTATACACAGAGAGATAGCAATTAATCACGCATTTATTAAGATTCGGGCCACGCTCATAGCGACACCAGTCCCTAGTCATTCCCTAGTCATTCCAACCCGGATGCTTCCTGTTCTTGTGCCTCGTGAGGTTTCCCTTCTGAGTGCATACCGTGTCGCAAAGATCACAACGAAACCCCGTCCCGGTATGCACCGCCTTCCTGTGTACGATGAGCCCACTGTGCGTAGCGTACTTATTGGTGCAGCCCTCAACGGGACATTCCCAAGGCTTCTCCCCGGTGTGGCTTGCAATGTGTCCAGCCAGAAGCGGTGCAGACGTCGCTACATGGGTACAGTCCTGAAAGGTGCATGCGTATCGCTGGTCGGGGGTGTGGGTTCGCTTGTGTGAAGCCAGATGCCCTGCGTCCGTGGTCGCGTAACCACAGTTCTCCCAGTGACATACGTATCGCCGATCGCCAGTGTGCCCTCGAAAGTGTCTATCGAGTTCAAGGCGGCGGGTGAAGACTTTACCACAACCTGGCCAGGAGCACACTAAATGATCTAGCCAGTATTCAGCGTCTTTGTTGTCTTGCTCAGCACTAGCTGGCGCGTCTTGCGTTAGGGTGGCACCGGAGCTGTGGGTATTTCGGCAGTGCTGCACTAATAAACCCAGGTTTTGGAATCCAAGGTTGCATTTTTCGCATCTTGGGCGGAGCACGGAGCCCGAGAACCATGAGTCGATCGACACTAGTGGCACGTCGAATCCCGGGACCGGCGCAACGGGGGCGATTGTTGGGTCCGACGCAGCACCCCAGATCTTTTCGCCACCGGAGTCGTCGATCCTCCACAGGGCATGGCGAAGCGGCACGGCGCTAAGAATTTCCCGGATTTGTGGCCAGGAGCCCCGTTGGTAGTTCCACATCGCCATGTTGGTTGCGATCGTGTCGATCGTAATTGTACATTTATCTAGGTCGATGTGTCTCGCGGGGTCGAAAGACTCTAGGCCGGCGGGCTCGGTGACGCCAAACTTCATCGCAATGCCGTGATCGGGGCCTTTGCAGAGGGAAGCGCACAGCACATTCAGCACCCATGGCACGATAGGTAGACCCCATCTATCGAGGATCAGGAATCGGATCTCTTCGCGACGGGCGGTCGGCATATCCTTCTTGATGGTCTGGATTTGTCGGCTAAAGAGTGCTGCCATCCAGTAGACAAATCTCGTCTCGTCCATGCCCTTGTCCCCAAGGCCCTTCGCTTCCGCATGTCGGTTGCAAGAGGTCCGCATTGTATGGAGCATTCGGGCGGCGACCTTAGCGAGATGGTGCCAATCCCACCCGATCGTCTGCGCCTGCGGTCTCGAGAGCACGTGGAACGGGTAGAATACCCGCTTGTCCGGCCGCTCCGACGGAATAGTGAGATAGAACTCAAAGTCGTCCGAGTTGACTCCATATTCTGCCGCAATCCGAAGGAGAACTGGATACTTGCGATCCCATTGCACATTCTTCTCGCGTTGAGTGGACGATGGCTTGCGTGTCTGGACGGTGTTGCCGTCGACCCGAAACAGGTACTCCGGCTTCATACCCGATAAAACGTCGTCGACAGCTGGTGTCTTTTGGACCGTTCGCAGAGCCTCCAGCATACCCTTTTGCTTTGACTCGTCCATTGCTGCCCACGTCTCGAATTTAGTGGGTTTAGCGCTGAGCACGGTACGGAACGAGTGGTGCATGCTAGCCGCATTGCACAAGGCGTTGAACGCCCAGGCGATCGCAGGTTGCTGCGTCTCAATATCGGGCCGTGCAACAGCGTTGAGGATAACGGCCAGGATCGGAAGGACGACGATGGGGTAGCGGCGCTTCACTATATTCAAAGCCGTCATGATGAGGTGCGCGTTCGGGGAGGCATGGTACCGAAGTGACCCGCTCTGAGAAACGAAGGGGTATACGGCCTCGAGCGACATCGATTTTGGCCCGGGGGTCCAGATCAAATCCATGCCCGTGTAATCGCAGAGGCGCTTGACGTAGCCGTTGGTGTGCTCCGTCAGCGTGGCTTTCAGTTCTTGCAGCAGCCTCTGGCAGCCTTCTTCCACATTGGCCGAATCGGCGCCGGGAACCTTGGCGTCACTGATTTGACTGTTCCTTTGCAGCTTTCTCTTGAGCATCACATCGACATACGACGAGGGGGCGGACCGGATGTCGTGGTCGTGGGCGGCGACCGGCTGTGTACCGACTCGTATCCAGCCGTTTTCGTCCACCACTGGTTGCTCCGGTTCAGGGGCACTGGGAGCTAAGTCGTCTTCAATGACCTGGACAGACTCTGGGCCACCCATCCAGTCTTCTTCGTCGGCGGCGGCATCCTCGGCGGTTAGGCTATCAATGGAGGCCTGGAGGTCCTCTGCTGGGGAGGGAATGGCCGGATTTGGGTCGTCTCGGCGCTGCTTCTTGGGCAGTCTCGCGAAATAGTCATTGATGCTGCGCTTTGCCGATGCGGTTGTCGATGCGGCTGACACGCCTGGCTTTCTCACATTGCCGGAAATCTCAGACAGCGCGGTATTTGCAACTGGGCCGGCGTCTTCACGCTCATTGTCGGCTTGTCGTACGTCGGAAACCATGGCGTCTATGTCGTCGAAAGGGAGTCGATGGTCGGTGGTCTTGAAGTATGACCACGACGGGAGCCAGAACGAAACCGAGGGCCTCCGATCTGTCTTCAGAACCCCTTAATAACGTGCAAGCACGTCAAAAGGTACTGGTCTCCTGAGAGCAGCAGTGCGGGAACCTCAGACTCGTCTTCGGCAAACGGATAACGAACGGCGACGGTATCAATAGCGTCGAGAGGGAGTCGGTAGTCGGCGGCCGGGGAAGTATGGCCACGGCGGGGACCAGAACGAAGCCGAGAGCCTCCGATCTGTCTTCAGAACCCCTTAATAACGTGCAAGCACGTCAAAAGGTACTGGTCTCCTGAGAGCAGCAGTGCGGGAACCTCAGACTCGTCTTCGGCAAACGGACAACGAACGGCGACGGTACTGACGGCGCCTCGACGACACGATGCAGACATAAAAGGGGCGGCGAGAAGGGGTGGCGCGGCGGTAAGTCTCTCAAAAATAAAATAAAACACCGACGATGACATCTACGGAATAATGTCCGAGACTTATGCCTCTCAAGAATAAGCAAAATATTATACGTGTGGGTTTGCCCTAATCCCATGTTCAGGAAGGTCCCATGTTCAGGAAGGTGGTGATGTGTCGTGCCTGCCTCAAGTGCAAGCTACCATCGACGACCCCGCACGGTCACCGGGCAGACAACTTCCAGTGGTGGCCTTACAAGAGAGAATACGGGACATTTGTCTTTAGACAGGTATCGTGGGACTATGAGCACGACATATTGCTGGTATTTCATTGTCGCGCAGTCATCGGGGCCTGGCCAGCCCACCAGGAGAGCGACCAGAATGAAATGCACATATAAGGCTCGTACTTGATGCTTGCCTCGCCGGGCCATATAAATCGCTACACTTGCTGCGTAGGAGGAACGAGACGACTGGATCTGTATTGAGCAGTCTTCAGAATGCGTGTTGTAATCTTACGCCCCTCGTTGCGTTTTGTGACAAGATGGTGAGCCGGCCAGCTGCCCGCACCCAAGCATCTCCAGCCAGGGAATGCGAATAATCGCGTACTGACCGGCCGCAGGTCTCTGCATTATAAGCTTGCAGCTTTGTGATTCATGGCTGCTTCCCTCTTGTGTGATCTACTCGTACAGCCAAGGCCCTAACTACGTGCCTCGGGGTGCGACACCGCGTGGGGTCTCAGCCTTATCGTAGGGCTGACATGGGCCAAAGGATCCCGGCAGGCGACAACCGCAGTTGGCGGGGTTGGCAGAGTAGTTCGTGCGGATTACTCATTACCTAGGTAGGTAATGCCCCGCGTTGCTGCTTCGTACAGTACGAGTAGGTAATAGTGCCCCCACTTAGTTGTCAGAAGGGAGGGCTCTGAAGCTTGAAGAGATGCCGATTACGCAGTCAACGGTGCGATAGAATAGATGATGATCACGTCACTGATTGTGCCTCTGTTGACCGCCTCTACAGTGGAAAACTCTGCATCGTAAGGTCACGTGTAGGCTACTTTTACGGGCGGTGTGGGGCCCTCAATGACTGTGAGAACTCACCACGCCTCGTGCTCGTGAGCCCAAGGTGATATTTCTTTCTTCCTTTACCCTCCGCCGCCCAGTCACTTTGAGTGACTTTCCGCTACGTCGCCGCGCGCCCGCGCCCTTACCTCGCTGTCACTGCGCCGATAGACAGTTTGTCTATCGTCGTTCTCTCTTTCTTTTCTATTTCGACGAGACGGCCTCTTGGTGAGGTACGACTCTGTCTCCGTGAGCTCGTGGACGACAAACTCGAGTCTCATACCCTCGCTCTCAGGAGGAGGGTACTTTGCACGTGCTTGCACGTCGCTCGAGGGAGTCTAAGCGGGTTCTAGGTTACAGGGAAGTCCTCGACCTTAGTATATTACGCCATGTCTGACGATAAGAACGGCAAGGCCCAGGCTAGTCCTGAGGCTACGAGTGCGGGCACTCTACTTACCGCCCCTTTTTGGAAGCCGTGTGCGCTCCAGATTGAAGGTAATTTTCTTGGCGGCCATGGACTTGGTCTACCGACAGAGGTGAAGACTGTGCTCGTGACATATAAGGAGAGTGAGGGCATGTCATCGCTCGGCTTTACGCTCGAGATCCCTCTAGGCGCTGAGAATGAGGAGCAGGGGTTTGGCGTCTGCCATAGAGGTAAGCTATCTCCTACGGTACCTAACTTATCTATTACCCGAGCATCTCTAACTAGATATAGCGGACCGTAGGACTGGCGTCCCGTTTCCTACCGATACGTACTGGCTCTATGTTATATTTCCCCGCGGCAAGACCTTCGTTATCTTCCAAGACGCCGACAAGTATACCCGGCAGAGGCTACCTAGCACGACCAAGGAACTCTCACTACTCAAGGTCACCCTCAAGGAAGGGTCTCACGCTTACCTTCAGGGCTACGGCATGCCTTTCGCCAACCCCGGCCATATAAGCGAAGGTTGGGTCAATCGCAACGAGCCTATAGTTGGCAAGCATACGTTGCTTGATATAACTCAGCGCTCCGAGTTTAACTTCGTTGTCGCCGGGCCGTCTGGGGTGCTAGAGAAGATGTGGGCAGAGAATAAGCTGCCGCCTCCGTTCCGTTACCCTTACGGACCTGAGCATACTTGGAGCATGGATCGTTACTACGCCCAGCTCCCCGAGAATAAGGGCCTCCAATTCGCGCCTGCTCGGCGCTTCGAGGATGATAACGAGCACCTCGCCGCCTTGACGCAGTCTCAGGCTCAAGATATCGTCTGGGTCGCCAACGCCGCCGACAAGATCCGTGGCATCATCTTCCGCGCCTACTTCGTGGTCATTGGTTCTACTGCCCCGGCCGATGCGACTAGGTTTTACGTCGTGCTGCCGGCTGGCCGCGAGTTCCTAGAGGAGCATGAGGCTGCCTGGCGCCGCCTTACCAACTCCGAGGTCTTCAAGGTCAACCTGCACGACGAGGACGAGGCCGAGGGTGAGGACGATGGCCAAAAGGGCCCAGCCCGTTGGGACGCCAAGCTTGTGGACAACCCGTCGGTGATGGACGAGTTGAGCGCCCACCCCGTGGACAAGCACGACGTTGTCCTAGTCGTCCGTCGCCCGCGTAAGGAGGAACTTGATCGTCGCCCCGACTTCGAGGTTAAAGTTTTCGGCGACCGCACCGAGGCGAACCGCGCGCTGCAGGAGGACAAGACGCGATAGAACCGCATCGCGTTCGACTTCGACGCGCAGCTCAACGACTACCAGCGCAAGGTCGAGGCAGTGTGTCTCTTCCACCCCGAGGCGATGCCGTCTAACCCTGTGGTGCATGGCATAATTAAGCCTAAGATGGACCCGACTGGTAGGTATTGTGAACCATTCCCGGTCCCCGACGCCGTTAAGTATAAGATGGGCCTGCACCGCGATCTCCTACTCGGCAACGGCTTCTACCGGTCCCTGCTACGCGGCGGTGCGTCCGTGACAGAGGGCAAGGAAGAGCTGATAGAGGCAATTGGTCGCCTCGACCTGGGCCCCAAGACCCTGCCGGTAGTCAATCTGCTCGATATCAGTGCCGAGCACGCCGATGCCCTGATGGAGGAGGTTCTCCCGGCGGACCGCGCCAGATTCCGCCAGTACCTTACGGAGAGGCCGCTTGGGCTTGGCGCCATCACCGCGGTAAGATACTATTAGCCCCCTTTATTACTCGGAATCGGCCATGCTAACCTCATTGATCGCAGGGACCCGGCTTCGGCAAGACGACGGCGCTCGCAGTTGGCACGCTGGCCATGGCTGGTAGTCTGGGCAAGATCTACGCCACCGCGCCGACGCACGTGGCCACCGACAACTTCGCCGCCCGCCTCGACCGCATCTCGGCCAGCGTAACGGCGCGCCGTAACAAGGGCAAGGACGAGGACGACCCGACCCGTGCCCGCCGCGTACTCATTATCCGCGGCTATAACCCTATGGAGGAGTTGCAAGCGTTCCAGGCGCTCCTCAAGGACCCCCGGGCAGGCGACCAAGCCGCCCCTAGTTCGGGCTGGAGACGAGAATCCAAATGGCGCCTGCATTTGTCGCCGTCGTTCTGGCTGCTGCTGGCGCTAGGCTCCCGCGCCGTCAGGGAGCTGCACCCGGATGACCCGCTGGCCGTGCACCAGATGCGTCGCCAAGTAGACGCCGGGCACCACTCGAGCCTGCGCGACGTGGCTCGTGGCACTACCCCCTGGGCCGTGTACGAAAAGGGACAGATGGTCCCGGCCGGCGTGATTGCAGGAGGTCTCACCACGCTGCTGTCCGCGGCAGACATCCTCTGCACCAACCCGGCTCTCTCGGAGCAGAAGAAGTTCCGTGAGTGGAAGAACGAAAAGGCCAAGGGCGTGGCCGTTGACGAGGCCGGCAACATCAGCCGTCCGGACCTCTTCTGCGTCTGGGGCAACACCCTCCTCCCTTGCCTGCTCGGTGGCGACGAGAAGCAGCTCGCACCGGCTGTCATGACCCTCACGGAGAAGGATGACCAGGGCCACCACCTCAACCGGCTCGCACTGGACGCCAAGCTATCCCCGCTCGTCTGGGTCAAGGCCATGGGGTGGCCTATCTACCGGCTGCGCACGCAGCTCCGCATGGCGGTCGGCCTCTTCGATCTGTGCCACCGCGAGGTCTACAGCGACCTCCCCTTCACCTACGGCGTCGCCAGCGCCCTCGACCAGCACGGCCCCGGCCAAGAACTTGAGCGCTACCTCACGGCCAAGTTCCCCGACCTGACCCCGGCGCCTAAAGGGACCCTGAGGGAGGCTTTTATTCACTGTGAAGGTTCCCGGTGCTTCGTTGACGAGTTCACCGGGTCCAAGAGCAGCCCCGACCAGGTCAAGGTCGCTCTAGACCTTCTCTGCGACGTGGTGCGACAGGGCAAGATCACCCCGTCGCAGGTCGTCATGATCACACCTTACAGGGCCAATGTCAACCTCATCTCCCGCATGCGCAAGAGACCAGAGTACGCCGCGCTCTCCGCCATGCAGTCGGCCTCCACGATCGACTCGTTCCAGGGTCAAGAAGGCGACATCGTCTTCGTCGTCATGGGTACCACCCAGAAGGTCGGGCCCGGCTTCACGACGGATGAGCAGCGGCTCAACGTCATGCTCAGCCGCCAGCGCAGTGGGCTGGTCATATTCGGGGACCTCAATGTCACCGGGAAGCTCGACAGCAAGGGTAAAGGCAAGGGCAAGGGCAAAGGCGCCAAGGACACGGGGGGGCGCTTCTTGGTGATTGGCGCGGGTGGGGAGAAGAGCTGGACCAAGGCTACCATGCTCCGGAGTGTGTTGGCCAATCTGCAGAAGGATGGCCGTGTTGCTGTGGTGTCGCGCGAGAAGGACGAGGAGAAGGACGAGGAGAAATAGTTGGGCCGGTGTAATTGAAGTCGTTTGATTCGCTATATTTCTATTTGCAGTGTGACCAGCAATCACTTGATAATTGTCAATCAATGCCCACCATAACATAGTTACCTACCTAAACAACGAGACGCCGAATCTACCGCCGCTTTTAGAGGCAGGAACCACCAAGGTAGTGCATAATTTGCCAGGGACTCATCGTCGCTTTAAGGACCCAGTAGGCCATTCTCTAATAATATCTTCTCGCAATTAATTTAACCATTAAGCTGACTTGAGGAAAATGAGGAACTGACTTGAGGAAGGAACCTAAGGAAGGAAATACCTGAAGGAAGGAACTAACAAAAAAAAAATTGAACTTATATCGAATCTATAAAGACAAAAAGAAAAGTCGATCTAGCCAGGACTCGAACCTGGAGCCTCCGCCATCGGAAAGCGGCGAGCTACCATCTTTTTTGGGTTAGCGTGGTTTTGATGTTATAATAGACCGGGTTGACTCACTGCGCCACTAGACCTGTTGAAATGAGGAGACTTATTCTAGTATATAACGGCACCTATTGGCAAGACCTATGAAAAACGCAAAGCGAATTGCTCTAGCACATGGCGTGGAGTTGTCTTGTTGAGGAATCCCTTGCGTTGATGGAAACGGCATAGCGAAGAACAGAAGTGCTCTGCGGATCGCATTCTCGACCCCGGCGCGTCCCGCTGTCGAGCTTGACAATCGTCACTAGACCGGCCGACGACAGGGACTCACATCGAGGTTCTCCATCAAGCTTCCCAAGAGTACCTTCTCCGCCCCGCTGCGGATAGAAATCGACGTGTATGTGTCGGATAGACCGGTTGACGAGGCAGCCCCTAGGCAGCCCCTTTGGCAGCTATTCAAAGACGGTGGCTAGGGGCATTCTTCCTTAAAGAATGAAACCTCGTTGGACTGATGACTCGAGGTTCAATAGGGGCTGCTAGGGACTACAATTGAAGTCAGACGCTACTAACATACACACACATGCACACATAGCCAACGCTGGATAGGGGCAACAGCCGGATAGGGGTCACAAGCTACAGCTGCAAGGATAAAAGGAATCCCTTTTCCAGGCCCTTTTGACTGATACAGACATACGAGTCATCAATGTAATATGGCTGCTAACAGGGCTGCCTAGGGGCTGCCTCGTCAATCGATCTATCCGATAACATCTGTTCGGTGACTGTTGACCGCGTGGTCCCATCGCTCTACGGGTTCTTCAAAAACCTCAAGTACCTACGGGTTGCAGCGGATTGCATCAGGAGATTGCTGCGTCTGGAAAGTAATGAGACCTTACGGAGTGCTTTAAAAAATGCATTTTGCCCAGCTGGGAGCGGGTGCTTTACACAGACATCGAACACTTCATTCAAGTCCATCCCAGTGGACAGAAAAGATCATTTTGACGCGACGTACAGGCAATTGTGGCTCTATGCGCTGCGCGAGTACCAAGACATGCCGGCCGAGCCGAAGCGGAAGCTCGCAGGCCCCAAGTGCGGGTAGATCAATGAGTCTGCGTTGTTTGGCTTCGCTTCTTTGGCTCGCAAGCTTGGCTATAGCAAAGATGAGATCAATGCCTTGTTGCAACGAGATCTAGATCGAGAGGTGGCTCGTCGATTGCTAACAACAGCTCGAAAGCCTGACCAATTCGCATACAACGACCTCGAATGCCGCGTAATAATGGTAACGGAGGTTATATCAACGGCAAGAGCAATACCTAATGATAATGCACGGGATGAGTACGAAGACGAAGACTATATCAAGCCTCCTGCTCGATCTGGAATACCTCACGTCCTGGACCAGGCTCGAGAAAAGTAGTTTATGTTCCTGGACCACTTACATGCTACAACAAAGAGACAAGTCAGATTATCATCATTCTTCATTCAACGATCCCATATATTTCGCGTTCTTTGGGAGACAGATTGGCCTATCTACGGATGACCTCAGCTCGGCCGCGGAAACCTGGGAAGCCAACAGTGTTGGCAACTTTCACGGACAAGAAACGTATTATCGACGAGCTTGTGGCTATGGAACTAGACTGGCGACAGAATCTCGACCAGCTTGAAGTATGCCTGCTGCGACTTGAGGGGAAGCTCGCTCAAGCTGCTGAAGAAGAGAAAGATCACCAGTTGAGGGATTAACGCCTTGCAGCGTTGGAAACCCAGAATTTCACGGTAGTTGAACATGTTGGTTCAATAACAAGTACCAAAGATGCGGGAATCGAGATGGAAGTAGCTCACGCAGCAAATCGGCAAGTTGGGACCAACCGGCTTGCATGCGTGCTCAGCAGCTTTGACTGGGCGGCATCGTTGTACCATGTCCCAAGCGCACTCGTGCAGAACTCTGGCAATGAGTTCGAGAATCAGCAATTGTTTCTACTACCAATTACCGAGCCCTAGGGAATGTGTGTTAACCCGGCAGACCTGATGCTCAATGACGAAGAGCTAGCTGCTGCGGTGTTCAAAAACGGCTTCCCGGCGATGGCTTTGGTACTCATTTGGACCACATGTTAACGATTCCTTGACAAGGCCAGGTATCGAAAGGCTACTTCAAACGCCTACTCAGATAATTCGGGAGGCGCCGGGCAGGTTGCTTTTCTGTCAACTTGCCGCTGGCGCTTTCACCGAATCATAAAATAGACAAGGTGCGACGATTTAAAGTACAGAACGGGCTACGGTAGCTGCCTTTCTACATTTAGAAAAAAGATCATGATTTCAATACGATTTAGTATCGTTTTGCCAGAACATTGATTGAATGGGGTAGGTTAGTTTCTTGAACTGAGATTGACAGCATTGGTAGACCCTCAGTATATATCTAGGTGGTCGAATGGCTGGTGTTCAAACCTCGCCATAGCAGCGCGCCGCGAGCCAGCGGTCTTGGATCGTCGCCCCAAGTCTGCCTTGCCAAGCGCTGGACTTTCATCTTCTCGATATAGGCAATAGATACATCACATTATGTGACGCTGCGCGACGTAGGCACTGATATGGGTAGATTTCAAAGTGCTGCTAGCAAGGGTGCACTAGGGCGTGGATATAGCAGGATATGCGCCTGCCAACATCCCCCGTCGAGGACGCTGACACCCCTACCTCTGCCTACTTCACGGGGTCTCTCAAGAAGGCTGCCACCAAGTCGCCTTCTTGGATCCTCTGCTTAGAAGCCTGGCTGGGTCACTATCCGGGAGGGTGTGGCGTCGCTATACGAGCTACGGTCGCTCTGACCCGCGACCTGACAGTGCAAATGGAGAGATCGGCGCCGTCTGACGCACGCAGGTACGCACTAGTGGCTTCTTCTATTATCGCTAGGAGGCCTGCAATCCAGATCAGCGAATACTACTCAAGTTCCGGAGAGTTTAGCGAGATATACGTATTTATTTAATAGTATATAGGCTACGTGGGTTAGGCTAGGAACTTTTCTAGTCGTCTTTAACGAAGCCTATTAACGTAACTCATATAGGAGGTCTCCTATTAGTCGATTCTCTGCCTCAGTTGACTTTCGCTTCCGAGACTGCGCGGATACGTAGTGATAAGAGTGTAAGGTTTCGCATTTTGACAATATTAGAACGGCATGACCTGCGTCTTAACCCTTCTCAATATTAAACTTACATAATGTCTAAACTTACATAATGTCTTCTTCAACTAGGAGACTTAGCCTGCGAGTTTGTCGATAATACTAATCGGCGGGTTTTTCTAAGCTCGAAGTACCTAAGCAAGTGCAACAAACCTAGGCGTTGCCACTCAAAGAGAAGTAACATAGCAAGGCAAAGAAAACGCATCACGCTAATAATCGTCTAAGCCGGCACTAGACACTCTCTGCTAGGGCTCCGCAAGACTCTCTATGCTATCCCAGGCAAAAGAAAGTCCGCATAGACAAGCAACTGATAGACAAACGAACCATCTCTATCGTGAGACGATAAATGGTAGTCCGACACCCAGTGGACAGACCGCCAGTAGCCACACCAACAGCGGCTTCGCGAATGCAAGCAATCTATTTACAGACAGCAGAGGCAGTAATCCGCAGTCACGGGACGGCAATAATGCCCAAGGGGAGACACCACACCATTCATAATGCTATCCCACTATCCTCTAAGAAAGCCCTATAAGGGACACAGGACATTGCTCACGCAAGAAAAGAACCTCTAGTCCGTGTTCGACGAGTCACTCCGTGCTAAATAGAAAGATGGATCTACTCGAGTAAGTGCAACTCCGTGCGTAGCATTGGTAGTGATTACAGGGGGACGTGTGATGTTATGTCTAGGCTAGAATGCATCGGTGTCTGACGCCAGGTGGGTTCCTCTGTATTGTAGAATTCAAGTCTATGTTCACTCTATTCAATGGAAGTAGGCAAAGTCTGCTTCTTCTGCTCTCCGACTGGGTGTCTCCACCCTCTTGCTTGAACGTTCAAGCAAGTATGTGGCTGCATGCTGCATCCTTGACTAGCCCCATCAGTTTGTTCTACTTAGCTAGTAAAACAAGCCATGTCACTCTGTTCCTATCAACTCTATGACTCACTCGCGGTGGCACAGTGGCACCATGGATCAGAAGCTTGCTGCGCCTTGTGTCTAGTACTGGTTCTGGCCGGGCCATGGGCTATGAATTCGTTCCACCTAACGCCCGCGCTCTCAATATAGTACAACCCACGGAAAGGCTAGCCGTGGCGCGGGACCACAATATAGCTCCAACAGGTCCGCATCCAAGCCGCATCTCTACCTACAAAGAGCCAGACATCATCTTAAAATACCCCGTATGTTCTCTCATGGCCAACGAGGCAAGCAATCAAAGACAGCGTGCGGAGATCATCCAGCTATACAACGCCGCCGTCTATTTAGGACTCGAGAGCCTTCATTTCTCGGCGCAGGCCAGGCCACCCGGCCACATGGCGCAATGCCACCGGTCTCACTCAGACAGCCAAGTAACCAACGACGAAAGCAGTTAGAAATGGCCCTATACTCATAGTCGCAAGCACCTCCATCTCCCTTGACAGCAATAGTAAAGTATCAACGGCCTAAGGCGGTCTCATCCATAAACGGATACTGTATTCCGCAAGGGCCTGGCGCCCTAAAACAATACTCTGATCTAACACGCCACTGTAAAGATAAGTCGGCTGCCCTCTGCAACCTTTTGAGCAGCAAAGTCATGCTCACGAGCACGCGACACTGTGTTCGTTCCCAGACTCAGACGCCGAAAGTCCTCTAAACACTCAAGCAACTCACTCCTCACTTACTTACGCAGCCAGCGACTGCTACCCAAGGCCTTCCTTCCTTCCGCATTTCCGCGGCCAAATACGCTGACTCAAACTCATCCTTCGATAACGCCTTTGCCCAAGAATTCATCTATTCATAAGCTTTGATAGCTTAGAATCACAATCCTGGCTTTTCTCCCATCTACTAGAGTTGGCAGTTGCTGCCACTCGCTGTCCTTGGCTTTGACGTACGCGATGTGAGGAAGTAGTGCTTGCGCAAGCACTACTTCCACGACCTACACGACTGACACGACTTGTATCACTGACATCCCATACACAGCTGGATGCCTTCTACGGCACCCGCTGCACTCAGCTTTTGGTGTGTTCGCTCTCCCTCAACAAAACTGGTGTCCAGGGCGTGAACAACTCGTCGGGGCGCAGGCCGCGATGAGGGCACCTTTTGGCTGCCACGGGAACAGGATGCCTCGGGGCAGGACTTTTTTCTTCGTCTTCTTCAACGACCTCTGACCGTACGCCGACCTAGGATTGAATACGCCCACGGGGCCTTGGATTGGTCGCAACCATTTGATCTTTGGCCACAGCAGCTACGGCAGCCACGATGGATTCAACGGCAGCTTGCGGCAGCTTGCCCGCCGGCCAAATCGACGGGCAATTCAATCGCAGCCCGGCAGATTGCCCGCATGCCAATTCATTTGCGGCAGCTTGCCCGCGGGGGCCTTGGATTGATTGGTTTGATTGAAACCATCTGATCTTGCCTTGGGCAGCCGGCTCGTCAGGTCTCCTACGGCGAGGGACTCAGCAGCTTGCCCACGGGGCCCTGGATTAATCTGATTAATCGGGACCATATGTTCTAGGGCTTGAGCAGCCAGCAGCTTCGATGTTTGCAATTGGGTTATTTTCTATGGCGGCAGGTAGCCTTGCAGCCCGCTTGCCTGCTTGCCCATCTGCTGGCTTCTCTACAGCTCAAGGACTTGCAACCATCAAGTGATGGGGATATCTGTCGAATAGAGAGTCCTCCAGTAAACAGTAAAGACACTGTTAATACGAGAATTGCTCCAGCATATGCCATGGGGAATTGTCTTGTTAAAAGCATTCCTTGCGTTGATGGAAACGGCATGGCGCTCTGCGGATCGCATCTACAGCGGGGCCATCCCGACCCCGGTGCATCCCAAATCCCGCCGTCGGACTCGACTCCCGTCCTCTCCCAGTACCTCGCGACAATCGTCATCAGACCGGCCGACTGCCCGGAGCGCCGCTTCAGCAAGTTCCGGCATTGAACTGCCGGGGTTGTAGCACGGATCTGACCAAGTCGGGTTTTCGGGTGTGCACGGCGGCGGCGAGAAATGGCCCCAGGCGGGCACTCCGGGTGCCTCTTGTTTCTTTTATTTTTCGCCTTCTCATATCGAATTTCAGACGGGCCGATAGATCTCAAGATGTAATTCAAAAATAGTATTTTTTTTGGCAGCGCGTCGTCTTCCGGTGGCGAAGGTTCCAGGTTCGAGTCCTGGCTGGATCGGTTCTCTTTTTGACTTCTGACTCTATAAAGTCGACATTGGGTGAATCGATATTTCTTTTTTTTGTTTTTTTGCCTGAACTGCCTGAACTGCCTGGAATTCCTCAACCCCTAGACTCCTACTAAACTTCTGAACTCCTGAAATCAACTTGAACCTGTCGAGTCCATGCGGTTGCCACGGCCGCTCACTATCACGAGCCAGCCACTTTTTTCGGCTGCAAGACTAAACAAACTAAATGCATTCAGGCTAATAGAACGCCCGTTGATCTGTCTCCTGCCCCAAGGAGGGGTCCTGTCCCAAGGTAGGGGAGCTTGTGCATAGTGCGCCTGTGGCCCTGAAATCCGCGGTTGTGTACCGAAGCCCGGCTCTAACAGCCAGCAACTCCGCGCAAGTGGCCTGCAGATTGAAGATGAATCTCTAGATGACGGGTTACCAGGCATGTGGCCGACCGCGTCTGCAGCGCCCAGCGCCCGCCGGCGCCAGATGCGACGACGCATGCCACCAGCTGCACCACCATCACCCGGCCCGGAAGCCGGAACCCCCGGGGCCAAAGCGCCGGCCATCTGCCGCCTCACATGCCGCCCGACGGCTGAAACGGGCGACAGAATCACATGTCTAGGATGAGGTCATTGTCAGTTGATTGATAAACAAAAAAGACGACGGGACTCCGTCGAGGCGCCCGTGACAGCGCATCCCATCTGCCAACGGGCGCGACGTGGGATGGGCTAGACCGCGGCCTAGTCCGTGCCAGGGAGGGCTATTCGTGGGCGTCAGGGCCTCCCCGCGTTTCACACGCCGTTGCGGCTGTCGTCTGAGGAAAGCTTGGGGCGGCGGCGGGCGAACAGGGCGCCTCCGCGTGTGGCAGGGAGAGCAGCGATCTGCCTGGGGTGCATCCGAGGACGGAGCAGTCCGTACCCCATGGGCCGGAGGCAGCGGAGGTCCACCCGTGGTGCCTGCTTTCGGACGCCCGTGGTTGGAGGGCCTGGCAAGCCTGGGTAAGGAGTCGATTCAGCTGGGTGAGGGTTCGGCACTCCCCCATGGAGCTCATGGAGCTCCCCATCCCCCCATCCCCGCGATGCCCAGGAGCGGACGCGGCGGTTCCCCCGGCCCCGTCACGGCAGCCAATCCCGCGCGCGCCAGGCCTCCTCGCATCTGCTGACCATGGGCCTGGTCCTGATTGAGTTTGACTGCTGCTCTATCGTGCTGTGCGAGTACCCGTGGCTTGGGTGCGGTGGACCCATTGACAGGCCAGAACGCGCACGGACGGGGTGGCAGCATGTGAAGTTGAAGGCATTTAAGATGGCTCGTCTGCACTCCTCCATTCTTTGGCTGGCACGTTGATCCTGCTGTGCTGCTGTGCTGCTGTGCTGCTGTGCTGCTCTGCTGCTCTGCTGCTCTGTCTTCGCTCCCCCATTGGACAACTACGCCGCCCCGTCCGGGCCTTTGTTCCCCAACACCAACCCCGCGATGCTGCACGTCGCCGTGAGCCCGTACACCGTGGCGCTGGCCGTGCCGGGCGCGCTGGCCGTGCTCTGGGTGCTGCAGCGGCTGTACATCGAGTACCGCCTCAGCAGGAACCCGGGCGTCAAGGCGCCGGTGCTGGCCAACAACCCCTTCTCCGGTGAGTGGCCCCCGGGACGCCGGCGTCGGCCCCGGCCCGCGCGGGAACCTCCACTGACGGCCCGACCCCCCAGCCGTCTACTGGTTCTGGGAGGCGGCGTACATGCAGGCCAACAACCGGCTGCTCGACTACTTCACCAGCATCTACCGCTACGCGCGGCCGACGTGCCCCCACGTCGTCGAGATGTCCCTCGCCAGCCGCCGCATCCTCATCACGCGCGAGCCCAAGCACATCAAGACGGTGCTGACGGCCAAGTTCGCCCAGTTCGGCAAGGGCCCCATGTTCCACGACGCCTGGAGCCCGTTCCTCGGCGACTCCATCTTCACCACCGACGGCCAGCGGTGGCGCGACAGCCGCGCGCTGATCCGGCCCATGTTCACCAAGGACCGCATGCGCGACCTCGCCATCTTCGACCGCTGGGCCGCCGCCCTCGTCGACCAGCTGCCCGCCTCCGGCCAGACCGTCGACATCTGCGACCTGTTCTACCGCATGACGCTCGACGTCACCACCGACTTCCTGCTCGGCCAGCACGTCGGCGCGCTCGAGAACCCCGACGGCGACTTCGGCCGCGCCTTCACCGAGGTGCAGCGCATGCAGATGATCCTCACCATCCTCCAGTACGTCCGGCTCACGCGCACAGGTTGACGTCCCGCTGACCGTCCAGCCCCTTCCGCTGGTTCATCCCCCGCAAAAAGTACACGCAGGGCATCCGCCTCATCGAGCGCTTCGTCGAGCCCTACATCGCGGCCACGCTGCGCCTGACGCCCGCCGAGCTCGAGCGCCTGTCCAAGTCGGACAAGGAGTTCACCTTCCTGCACAACATCGCCGCCCTCTCGCGCGACCCCAAGGTCATCCGCGACCAGATCTTCGCCGTCCTCATCGCCGGCCGCGACACCACGGCCGCCACGCTGTCGTGGGCCATGTACGAGCTCGCCGCCGCGCCGCGCGTCTGGGCCCGTCTGCGCAGCCAGGTCCTCGAGCACGTCGGCCCGGCCCGCACGCCCACCTATGAGGACCTCAAGAACCTGACCTTTCTGACGCACACGCTCAACGAGACGCTGCGCCTGTACCCGGCCGTGCCCTACAACCTGCGCGCCTGCGGTATGCCCCGAGCTCACCCCTCCGTGTAAAGCTCAACTCGCTGACACCCCCAGTCGAGGACTCGACCCTCCCCGGCCAGCTCGGCCAGCCCGACATCGCCACCCTCGCCGGCGACATCATCATCTACAGCACCCTCGCCATGCAGCGCCGCAAGGACCTCTACCCCCCCGTCTCCGAAAAGTTCGCCGACCCCGCCGTCTTCTCCCCCGAGCGCTGGGAGCACTGGACCCCCAAGCCCTGGCAGTACGTGCCCTTCAACGGCGGGCCGCGCATCTGCATCGGCCAGAACTTTGCCCTCACCGAGATGGCCTACACCCGTAAGCCCCTGGCGCTCCGCTCCGCCCGCCGCCCTTTGCTGACTGCCCAGTGGTCCGCCTCCTGCAAAAGTACGAGCGCATCGAGTACCGCGGCGACTGGGACGCCCAGTTCCACAAGGCCGAGATTGTCGGCTGCCCGGGCCACGGCGTCCCCATTGCTCTGTACGAACCCGAAAAATAGAGGCCGAGGTGGCGATGGACTGGATTGGAGCGAGAAACCATGTAGCCCACGCCCTGGATGGACATGTACCTTCAAGAATGATATCACGCTATACCCGAGCATCCCCCATGCCGTGAAACGGCAGAAGCCCCAGCAAGTGAAGCGTGACTCGTCTACTTCGTAAACGCCTATGCCGTCTACCCGCAACTTAAATCAGAGACCAGGTCTTGTATTAGACAAAGAAATCACTACCAAACAAATCAGCGAGGCCAGGGGTAGCGCCGCGTGCAGCACTACGCCGTCCTCGCTCGTATTGGGCAAACGTCCTTTTGCGCATCATATCCGCAAAAAGTTGACATCTGAAATACTCCTGTGCCGCTTGTGGCTTCCGCCACCTTCACCAGACGCTTTCCTCTTCGCCGAGACCGACTCCAGCGGGCTGCGCGCCACCTCGCCCATGTTCCTCCTCTGTCGCCGGATGGGCGTGAGAGGAATGCCCGCCGTGTCGAACCGGTCCGACTTTAGACCCTTGAGGGCCGTGTAGTTGTACGGGCCGCTAAACGCCAGAGAGTCCTGCGTCGCCTGGTTGCTCAGGATCAACTGCTGGTTGATCTGGTTGCGACGAAAGGCGCCGACAGTGTCCGGGTTGAGGTGCGACAACACGTCGCGCTCGCTCGTGGCCGTCGTGGGCCTCAAGGGGGTCGACGACGGTTCCCAATTGCCGTTATCGCCCTCCTCGCCCGACGAATCTCCGTCGTCCCAGGTGATGAAGTCGCTTATGTCCAGCTTCTTCTCCGCCTCGTCCTCTTCGCCCTGCACGCTGGGCGCAGCCGAATCCTCGTCGGCCGTGTTGGCCTCCGAGGGAAAGGGGAAGAAGGCCTCTGCCGGGCCCATGGTCTGAGCGTTGACAAAGTCGCCAAAGGTGTTGGACGAGAACATGGCGCTGAGCATCATGTTGGCGGAATTGCTGAGGAGCGGAGAGGACTGCTCCTCCATGACCCACGGGAAGTTGAACTGCTCTGGCGACAGGTCGAGCTGGCGGCGTCGATGAGGCGTGAAGATCATCATCTTTCGCGTCAGGGGGTTCAGGACCGCTATGGGCTTCTTGTCTGATCGATCCAGATTGTATCTTCCGACCCGGGGCTGGCCTCGCTGGGGCTTGACGCGCGAGTCGGCGTCGGAATCGGACAGCTCGCTCATGGGGTTGGACGGGCGGCGCGATTTTCTACGGATGGGGGGATCTGGAATATCCTCTTCGGTGGTATCACCGTCGGCTGCAAGACGGACGTAAGCATCATCGATCAAACAGGGCACGCATCAACCCAAACTCACTTTCGTATCCATCCAACTCATGAGACTCCTCAAAAGCCGGCGTAAAGCTGGCAGGGCCAGTGGCAGTCTGGGAGAGTCGAGGGGTAGCCGTGGGCGTCTCCTCGTCGGAGAGCTCGCGAACAACCTCTTCGGCATCCGACTCCTGCCGCTCCTCGTACTGGCCGTTAAAGTCCCAGAAAGAGCCCGATCCCGATGACTCGTCGGGGTCGTGCTCAATCTCGCGGCGGAACGCAGGGTCAAGCGAGTTTTGCGACACGAAAATGTCAGGGAACAGGTCGCCGTGGTCATCCTCCGTCTCGGTGGAGTCGGAGTCGCTGGACGGTACGTCGAAGCGAACGTGGCGTTCCACGGCAGCATCCGAGGCAAACGAATTGGGCTCGTGGTAAAAGTCCGAGACCTGGCTGCCGTCGACCTCGGAAACGATGCCCGCCCAGCTGGTGCTCTCATCTGCGTCTCCGTCGCCAAAGTGATCGTCGTCTCCGTCGTCATCGTCTTCTTCTTCTTCTTCTTCTTCTTCTTCTTCATCTTCTTCTTCTTCTTGTTCCTCCTCTTCGTCGTCGCTGCGTGGTTGCGGTCGAGGAGCTTCAGCCGGCCGGGGGACGGCCTCTGTCAAGATCATCTCCTCCTCGACCGCATTGACATCTTCCTCATCGTCATCTTCGGAGTCGCTGATGTCTTCAACGGCCGAGTAGCCGTCATCGTCGGACAGATCAAACGATGAAGATGTGTCTGAGCCGCGGCGCTTCGAGACCGTGGATGGAGTCACGGGTTGCTTTTGTCGGACGTTGCGTGACATTTCTGTAATGTGCAGTTGGTTTGTTCGGCTGCTTGATGTTGGTGTTGGTGTTGGGCGGCGTGAATTGGGTCTGGCGGGACGTGTCACCTGCGGAGACGAATGGAGAAATGCTGGTGTTGGCCGCGGTCGATGTACTTTTACAGCTGCAGACACTTGCTGGAAATGGTTGTCGTAGAGGCGCAAGCGGTGGTTTGGAGGCTGGACAATATGTACGGCATCGACAGTCTGGAGGCGAGGGGTGGTGGAGGTATGGTGGAGGGGTGAATTGGTTGCGGTGAAAACGAGCCCTGTCGACGCGGGCAGGTGGCAGAATAGATGATTTCAGAGACAGACTCTCGGTCGAGCGTATTCCAGCTCGAGAGCGGGAGAGGCTGTGGAAACTGATCGTCGAGGCGGTTGATTGAACTTGAACTCGGAGAACTGCTGGACTGCGAGCCGTGGCCTGGGGACAGCAGGCACGGCCCGCAGTGGGCGTTTACAGCTCAGCGACGGCCGAAGGCATGTTGACTCGACGATGTTTCGTAAGGGGTGTTCTCTGTAGATGCGGGTGTAGGGCGACTTCGTTGTCTTGGGGGATCTGGGGATTGATTCTGCTGATGCAGCACACGGGGAGAGGAGAGGAAGAGGAGCAGAATCGAGCGGCTCGGCAGCAGGAGAAATACGTCTGGGCTGGAACTTCCCAAACTTTTCTCAATGGTGGGGTCCTGCAGCGCCTGATTCGCCAAGGCATCGAGGAGACGGGTCCGCTAAGCCGGATCGGGCGCTCCGGGACAGCGTCACCGCTCTTTGGCGGCGGCAGGGACCTCAACGTCACGATCGCGCACTGTCTTATTAGGCGCCCACTGCTGGAGCGCCTCTAATTGCTCTAAGATGGTCCATTGGAGAGGGTACCCAGTATCAAGGAGGGGAGCAGAGGGATCGGAGGGGGCAGAGGGGAGCAGAGACAGACGAGGCAAGGAGGGACAGAGGGGCAGCTTCAAAGGGCAGCACTAGGTTCGACGCCGCGCCATCTGGCGGGGTGAGTCTTGATGGCGGCAGTTCGGCGCCTGCTCCGGCCTCAACAGCGTCAAGCAGGGGCCGATGCTGCCAACACCAACAGACTGCAGTGCATCTTGCAACATCCGGCATCGTCCGGCGTGCTCGCGAGGCTGGACCAAACGAACCTCTCACGAACCGCTCACGAACCGCCCACGAACCGCCCACGAACCGCCATGATCCGCCCCCTGCTCCACCAAACGGGGGGCGCTTTTGGCGTTTCTCCTGATCAGAGGAGCCGATGATGCCACTCGCTGGGACTGAGGGATCGGCTTTCTGCCCCTCTGCAGGCGCCAGGAGGTGGCCCCGTCCGTTTCGACCATGACGAGGCGCCACCGCGCCAGCCTCGGAGCTTGCAAACCCAGCCGGTGTGAAGCTCGAAAATTGCGATGCATGTCCACATGATGACACAAGAAGGATCAAAGAGGACATGAACATGCGACACAGTGCGCAGATAGCTGTTGATCTGACTGGGTCTCTGAGACGCATCTGAGCGCCGCGCATTCGCCAATCGACCGTCCGCCTCAGTAAGAGTCATCTTGGTCGAGTAAGAGTCACACACGTACACCAATCCCGCGCCAGCCATTACGGATTAGTTGACACGGGTTCAGTTCTGCCAGTAGATGCGTCGACATGCGTCACATCTGGATTTTGTGTAGGGTAGGTCTGCTTCTCTTTCGGGGCTGTGCCAACGACGGGCCGGATATTGCTTGATGCGGGCGTATGCAGGTGCTGCTATTTGTCTTTGCAGCTTCGAGGCTCGCCATCAGTTGGTGTTTGTCCCATCGCAGTGACCCTGCAAACAGCAGCCTCAAAGTTCCTCCCAAGATGATCTCTGCGTCGTGATGACCTCACCCCACTCGTGGCTGCATCAAGTCCGTCTGTCTCGATCCGACGCAGCCTACACAAGCGCTAAGACCGTAATTTACCTTTGTGCACTGCGAAGATGAGCAGCGGTAAGACGGAATGCTGGCGAAATACTCGTACCCTGTGAATACTCGTAGAAATGGGATGCTACAGATGATGCCCTTCTGACGCTCAATTTCAGGGTTCAAGCTGGACGCTGAGTGGCCCCTCGCGCGCCACGCGGCGCCTAAAAACCGGGCCCGAGCCGCGCCCCACACCCGCCCTTCTCCCCGTTGCCCGGCCAGCCGCGCGCCAACGGCAGCTCCCGTAAACAAGGCGTGGACCACATGCACGCATGATGGACGTTGTGGCTTCTCACAGGTCAATGCAAACACACACGCCATGGTCCACCGTGCTCTTCGTCAACTGCGGACCCAGCGCGCGGCGTAATCCTCGTCCCCGGAATCCCTCCTGCAGCATCGTTTCCTCCCCTCTCCAGCTCCGCCTGCGCATCGTTTCCTCCCCCTCTCCTGCTCCGCCTGCGCATCGTGTCCGGCCCTCATTCGTTACGCATCTGCACCTGCACGACGCTGCTCTGCGCGACCATGGACGCCCCTCCTGCACCCAAGCCGGCCGCGTCTCACAACCTCTTTGAGGTGTACCTGCGTCTGCGCCCGCCGCCGCTGGGCCTGGCGCCGACCGAGGACCGCATCCTGAGCGTCGACGCCGGCGCCGGCGCGCAGCACGCGTCGCACATCACCCTCAACCCGCCCACGGACCGCCGCCGCGCCATTGAGAAGTTTGCCTTTACGCACGTCTTTGCCGAGGACGCGACGCAGCTCGACGTCTTCCACCGCACCGAGCTGGTGTCGCTGGCCGAGGGCGTGCTCGCGCCGCGGGGGGGCGAGGGGACCGACGCCGTGGTGGCGACGCTGGGCGTCACGGGCTCTGGCAAGGTGAGATGTCGTCCGCCTCTCTCATGGAGGGTCATGGCTAACCGGGCAGACGCACACGATCCTGGGCTCCCGCAGCCAGCGCGGCCTCACCCAGCTCGCCCTCGACGTCCTCTTCCGCTCCATCGGCCCCAACATGCTCGACCCGCCCTCCCTGCCCTCCGTCCTCGAGTCGCTTCAAGCCTGCGACCCGTCTGAGTCGGCGCTCAGCACCGCGCCGCACTTCCTCGAGTCGACCTACGCGGACCCCTCGGGCTCGTGCCGAGCAAACTCGAGGGCTGCCACGCCGCTGATTGTACGCTCCCCGCAGCCGCTCTCCCCAGCCAAGTCTCCCGGCCACGCCTCCTGGCTGCCCAGGTCGCGGAGCCAGATACCCTGCACGTACCCCGTGTCGGCCACCGCAAGCCCGAAGAGTGTCCGGCTTGTGAGCGAGACCGAGCAGAACCTCCGCTTGAAGCAGCGCTAGGAGAGCTTCCTTCAGCGGGTGGACCTGCCTCTGTCTCCCGTCGGCCAGTCTGTTGCCGCCCCCCAGGCGCCCAAGCGGGCCAGGCCGGTGAAGCGCTTCATGTCCCTCACCGCCGCGCGCCGCGTCAAGAATGCCGTTGCTAAACAGGATCCCCAGGGCGACAGTAGCGTCACGTCTCCGCCGCCGCGGCGCAACCTCCAGCAGCCCTCGGCGCTCCCGCAGTCGCCCGACGTCAGCGGCATCAACGTCTCGTGCGACCCGTCGGCCGAGTACGTCATCGTCGTGTCCATGTACGAGGTCCACAACGACCGCATCTATGACCTCCTCACGCCGCCGTCCAAGTCGGCCGCCACAAAGGACTTTCGAAGGCGGCCGCTGCTCTTCAAGTCCACGGAGCTGTCGCCCGACCGCAAGGTCGTCGCGGGCCTGCGCAAGGTTGTCTGCACGAGCCTCAGGGAGGCCATCATGGTGCTCGAGGCGGGGCTCCTGGAGCGTAGGGTCGCCGGCACGGGGAGCAACAGCGTGTCTAGCAGAAGCCACGGCTTCTTCTGTTTCGAGGTCAAGAAGCGGATGCGCAGCAGGAGAGCTGGCCCCTGGGTCGGCAGCAAGCTCACCATTGTGGACTTGGCGGGCAGTGAGCGCGCGAGGGAGGCAAAGACGCAGGGCGCCACATTGGTGGAGGCTGGCAAGATCAATGAGAGCCTCATGTATCTGGGGCAGTGTCTGCAGACGCAGAGCGAGGTTGGCAGCTCGAGCAAGGTAACATGTGCCCCTGAACCCCTGATGCTCGATCCGTATTGCTGACCTGGTCAGCCCAACGTCGTGCCCTACCGCCAGTGCAAGCTCACCGAGCTGCTCTTTTCCAACTCCTTTCCCTCTGCCTCCGCAGCGGCGCACCCGCACATGCCTCGTCGCAACCCCCAGCGGGGCGTCATGATCGTGACGGCCGACCCCCGAGGCGACTTCAACGCCACCTCCCAGATCCTGCGATACAGCGCCCTCGCGCGCGAAGTCACCGTGCCCCGGATCCCCTCCATCACAGCCACTATCCTCGCGAGCGCGCCGCCCACGGGCAACACCTTGCCACCGCACGCGGCGCAGCACCATCCGCGGCCGTTCATGCCCCCGGGGTCGAGCTCCTACCGAAATCACACGCCGCCGGGTAGCGTCGACGAGCGCGCGACCATGGAGATTGCCGCGCTGGAAATCGCCCGCCTGAGCGACGACATCGACCAGCTGCGCGAGGAGCTCGAGCACCAGACGGATGCGCGCCTCTCGGCCGAGGCGCACCTCCTCAGCATGGAAGACCGCCTGCTCGACCTTGAGGCGGCCGTGCGCGACGACTGCGCCACCGAGTTTGAGCAGCGCCTGACGCTCGAGCTCGCGCGCTTCAAGGCCTCGCTCGCACTCGAGCAGGAGCGCAACGACGAGCACTGGGACCGCAAGGTCGACGTCCTCGAGCGCGGGCTCGACGGCGGCGACCCCGCCGGCGAGTGTGACAAGGAGAACGTGCTGGTCGAGGACCTAGCGCAGGAGGTCGAGCGGCTGCGGCGTGAGAATGCGGTGCTGAAGCGCGAGCTGGCGGGCCGCAGCCCGAGTAAGCGCACGCCGCTGGCCGAGCGCGACGACTTTGTGTCGACGGGCACGAGCACGCCCAACAGCGCGCTTGGCGGCAGCGTGGCGAACCTGGGCCGCAAGCTGGAGCGCATGCGCGTGGGCAGCGCCAACGAGAGCCCGAGAACGGCGAGCGGCGCGAGCAACGGCAGCCCGTCCAAGAAGGCGCGCAAGCTGGGGACGAAGCGGTGGGAGGAGCTGGACGAGCTGCTATAGAGTGCCATTGCGGCTCTTGGCTCGTGATGGGTTGGTATTTGTCGTTTGTTGGATGTGGGTTTAATGGGCTTGCACGGGGGTTCTGGACAATATACCCTGGTTTATACCCTGGTTACTATTCACGGTTTGGTAGAATGTCGGCTGATAGGTTTGTGGAAAAGGTGTACTCCGTATTGTTCATGAGGTATATATATGATGCCATTGACGCTGTTCAAGTTGAACATTTGTGCCGCAAGTTGCACCACGTCACATCGTCATGTTTGGAAAGGGTCTGCCGCGCCTTTGTGCTAGTTGGCTCTGGGCTGGGGGGATGATTCGTAGATCCTTATGTCACTCAATGCAAAAAGCTTTCTCTTTTCTACAGCTCATAGTCTACCGGACGGAAACGAGACAATCTCCAGGTGCAACTATGTCTCCTGGCAACACAGTGGCTGCCTTGACCTTGAGGCCCGCATATCCTGGCGGAGTGCATACCTTGACCTCCATTTTCATCGCTTCGAGAATGAGCAAGGTCTCGCCCTCTTGAAGCACTTGGTCTTTCTCAACTAGTACTTTGTATACGTTTGCGTGCATGGGAGACTCGACCTTCTGGGACGACGCATCTGCGAAGCATCTCTTAGTAGCATTCTCATGGTCGAAACGGTGGTTGCGACTTACCCTGCTGATCATCACCCTGCGTTGCTAGCAGATTCGAACGCACCGCCTGTTGCTCTTCTTCCCACTGCTTGAGCAGTTCTTTCTCTCTGGTGTATTCGTTAGTCTCGCTTCCAAACGAGGGAAGATTAAGAGGCTCTATACCTTGTTGCCTCACGCTCACTGGCCTCGTGCTGCCTGGCTTTAAACGCGGCGACCTCGTCCTTGATCCCCTCACAGAACCGCTGGTGTTCATCGACATCGAATGTGGCTTCCTGAATGTCAAAGGTAAACCGTCCCGCCTTGAACTTGGCATACATGTCGTCGAACTCTTCCTCCGTGACCCGATAAAAGGAGAGCTGGTCAAAATTACGGAACAGCCAGGGCTGGTCACCGAAGCTTGTCTTATTAAGGCAGAATTGGTCCCAGCCGGGGATGGATCGCGCAAAGTTGACATAGCCGCCTGGCGCGTCGACCGGATCGCAGCACAGGTACGAACCGCCAAAGCCCAGCCCGCCGGCAGGTGAAGAAGTGCGGGAGGGGTTGAACTTGGGCACTGTCAGCTGCGATCGAGGGTCTAGCGGCAATGCCAGAGGCGTGCCGCTGAAGAATCCCACTCCAACCACCAGGAATTGAGTTTCCAGCGCGATGCGCAGGACATCATCCCGAGATTCAAGTCCATTGGCTTTGGCGATGAACTCAATGGGGTCCGGGAGGTACGATGCATAGGGGCGTTGCAGTTTGATGTACTTTTCTATCGCGTCACGGTTGGCCCGGTCGTCAAAGACCATGGGCAGTCGGATTGTACGACTGGAGAGGAGCCGGTTGCCGTTGCTGTTCCGCTGCAGAAACTCGAGAAGCCTCTTTACGAGATCAGATTGTGAGATGGTGGGGCTTTCGTACTGAACCAGCAAGGCTAGGATGCAGACTCGTCAGCAGTGCACCGAGTAGTCACATGCTAGGTTCATGGAGACTTACCACATCCCATAGGCTGTGCCGAAACGACACCTGGGATCCGAGCAGCGTCCACTGTCTCAACTACGGCTTGGACCTTGCATCGTACACCCAAGTCAAGGGTCTGGGGGTAGTCCACCAAGAGGAACTGGTCACCTGCCTGGCGAATAGTCACATCTTTGAAGTGGGCCAAGATCCCGGTTGTAGAAACAGCGTTCTCACCTCTCAGTGAAAGATTCGCCGATCGCTTTCCGTCCACGGCCTCTCCCTGAGACGCCCGCGCAACAAGTCGCAGAAGAGTTTCGTGGCGCTGCTCGAGCTCAACCGCCTGTTGATAGCTGATCTCCACAAAGTGAAACGTGCTGCCTGGCTTGAGCTGGCCGAGCTTGAACATCTCTCCTTTCGGCACGACGTGAGAGGTTACAAACCCACCCAGCGACGGGCAGTCCGCCGGAAGAATGGCGGCGTCGTCTCCCGTCCAGATGACTCCGCCGATGGGGTAAGGATAGTCTATTGTATTGGATGGATGTGAGCCACCTTCGCCGCCAGAGCTTCTGGACCATGTCAGTTTCGGGCCCAGGAGGCGGATGCCGACACGGGAGGACTGGTGCGACACGGTCCATTCACTTGTGACGATTGTTTCCCAGTCGGCCTGCGTGATGATTTCCTGTGAGGCATGTGGACCCCGAAGACAGTAGAGGACTGACGTGTCGTACTCCGGGATCAAGCTACAGGGAAGCTGGAATTGCGTGAAGCTCGGGAGCTTCGTAGAGTCTGTGATGTCGATGAAGTCGCCAATGGCCAGAGGCCGGCCATTTTGACCGCCCATCTCGATGACAGCGCTTGTTGCTTTGGAGCCAAGCCGCGGTGCGATGCCAGGAAATCCGCCTTTGATGGCCAGATATGCACACGCCCCCGAGGTGACACTGCCGAGCCTTAGAATAGATCCGGCACGGATCTGTAGTCGTGTCCACATCGGCTGCGCCTTCTGGTCCAACTCGACCTCGATCTCAGCACCCGCTATAGCAACAACAGCCGCATCGTGGAACTTGATGGTGGGACCATTAAACACAAGTTCCAAGAGTTCTGTGCCTTCATTATTGCCAACAATCAGGTTCGCCACTGTTATCATTGGTCAGCCTCAGCTTGGAAGAGCTTGGGCGGGTTTGGAGCAGCGTCGACTTACTTCGAGCATGAATAGAGTCACTGGGGCCGGACTGTGGGATGCCGAATCCAACACCCTTCCTGGCCGGGTAGTCCTGGACAGTTGTATAGGAGCCTGCTGAGAGGATCTCTATAGCAGGATGGGTGAAAGAGAACGAGTTGAGGAAGGATGTGGTGGTATTGCCTTGTTGGAAATCTGCAAGTGCATGGTTGTTAGCTCCATCTTGCAGCAAGTGTGGAGGCGGCTAACCGGTTGACTCCAGGATGCTTTTGCAGTAAAGAAGATTGCTGGCGACGCCCTGCAAATGCGTCTCATCAAGGGCCTTGATGAGGTTCTGTCTTGCTGAAGATCTGTCCACCCCATAGGCCATGACCTTGGCGAGCAGCGGGTCGTAAAGCGACGACACCTTTGTCCCAGACTGCACCCACGTGTCGATTCGGATGTTGATCCCGGAGGGAAAGTTGATCAGCTGGAGAAGCCCCGGAGAGGGCATAAAGTCCTTGATGGGGTTCTCCGCATACAATCTAGCCTCCACGGCGGCACCGTGAGGCTCGCTGGCATGGTACGGGGATAGATCTAGCGGAGCTTCAGCCTGTCTGAGCATCAGCTCGACAAGGTCGAGATCGAACCGTAGCTCGGTCACACCGTGCTCAACCTGGAGCCTTGTATTCATCTCGAGGAAGAAGAAATCGCCCGTAGCGTCGTCCACCAGGTATTCCACCGTGCCGGCTGAACGGTATTTGACGCTGGAGGCCAGCGAGCGAGCAGTCTTCAGCAACCTGTCTCTCAATCCTGGCTTGCCATCGAGAAAAGGACTCGGTGATTCCTCGATAACCTTCTGATGCCTCCTCTGAATCGAGCACTCGCGTTCGCCAAAGGCAACACAGTCGCCACGACCGTCGCCAAAGACTTGAGCCTCGATATGTCTGGATACCGGGAAGTACCTCTCGAGGAACACGCCAGCATTCGAAAACAGGGTCTGGCCTCGGCTGACGACTGCCTCATACGCGGAGCGCAGCTGCGATGGGTCGTGGCAGATTTGCAAGCCCATGCCCCCGCCTCCTGCCGTTGCTTTCATCATGATCTGGCAGCGAGCAAGTATTAGCTGATTTGTCCCAGGAATTTGCCGGGACATGCTGGGGAACCCACCGGATAACCAATCCTATCTGCCTCCTTCAGCGCCTCGTCGACCGAGCCGACAAGATCTGATCCAGGGACTATAGGCACTCCGGCTTTTGCGGCCAAGACCCGCGCCTGGTCCTTGAGGCCGAATGCACGGATATGCTCGCCGGAAGGCCCAACGAAGCGGGCCCCATGCTCCTCGACCTGGGAAGCAAACTCGGCGTTCTCTGATAAGAAGCCGTACCCCGGAATGACATATTGTATCTTGAAGGATTCAATGACATTGGTAATGTCTTGGATACAGATGTAGGATGATACCAGGGCCGCCGCATCTGCTTCAGACACGTGCGCACTCGCCGCATCTTCGGTTGTGTATATCGCAACGACAAAGTACCCCAACCTATGTGCCGTACGCAGGATACGGCAAGCAATTTCGCCTCGATTGGCAATGAGCAGTCGCTTCGTGGCAGCCATGGTGGACGAATTGACGGAGGATGCTTGGCATAAATCCCACCAAATTCATGTCGTACCTCAATGAGTAGATGTGCATGGCAGAAGGTTTGAGCGGGCACCAAGATTTATAACCGAGTCCGAAGACGGTCCGAAGGCGGCGTCCAACGATGACGCCGGGACAGCAGCCCCCGATGCTGAGTGAAGAGTGGCGTACCCAGTTGCCACCCCACGCCGCTGGTTCATGAGGCTTTCTACATGAAGACATGGGCTATAACTCATCGTTCATGGTGCCGTCACCGTGGCGGACTGGAGAGCTGCGCCGGAGGTCCACTGTTTTGCGGAGGTGGGTCCCGACTCCAAGCGGACCTGAGATGAGTTCCAGTCAAGTTTAAGTTTAGCTACATGCGGTAATCTCGACGATAGAAACTCTCCAACTATTCACCCACAGTAGATGATATGCCTGCTAGACGAGAACCCCGCATCGACGAAGCAATACTGTCCTGATGAAAGGGCATTCCAGGCCCGTTCCTCGTTGAGAACCTCCTCCTTGGGGGCTACCCCTTACCCAAGAGCCAAGGCCAGAATCCAATGCCGAAACTCTCATGAAGAGGGGGCGGGAAAAGCGCCTCATCGTGTACATGTCCCAGACGGCATCACGTAGTACAACCCCATCGCGGCATGGCACTGTCCAGCAATCAGGCCAAGACGGAACTGACACCCCTCGTCGACATGCCCCGAATGGTGTGACGGCGACGGATAAGAGTAGCGCCGTAATATGCCGAGCCGTCTTTGCAAGGTACACGACGCAGCTAGGCTGCATTTGGACGTCTTGACGATCGCCGAGACGTTGGCAATCGCCCTCCACAGATGTGCTGATCTGAAGATGTTGGTTTCCATCACGGCAACAAGGCCACTGGACCCGGAGCCATTTGCAATAGAAATGGGCTATATCAAACCGATTCCCTTCGGCACAGGATTTCCTTGTCCTTGGGCCTTGCTGCGATACCCCCAGCGCCATTCTGAGCCTCATCATACACACTGCTCTCCGAAGACGCGTCTCGAGCTGCGCGTTCACCATGTCCACCCGTAAGTCGACATCTCCGCAACATCGCCAACTCCGTCGCTGAGAGCAGCCCAACGATAACATTCTTTCACCAGCGTCAGGTCCTCAGGAGGCAGAAAAGCCGGCCAAGTCGCCCGCGTCCCATGTAGCTGAGGATGACTTTAGCCATGGCCAGGTCCGGCTTGTCCACATTGACCACCCGGTTGTCCGCCGGGACATAGGACTCCTCAGCATCATTGCCATCGGCTTCAACGTTCCGAACAGCTGGCTGGCCATTGCGGCGAGCTTTTCGATTGCCATCGAGGCTGGCGGTCCGGTCAGCCTCATCTACGGAACGTTTGTCGCGTGTGCCTTTTACGCTTGCGCGGGCGTCACGCTGGCGGAGCTGGCGAGTGTCTACCCAACGGCCGGGGGCCAATATCATTTCACGAGCATCTTGGCCCCCAAGAGTTTGAACCGATTCCTCGCATACACCTGCGGCGTCCTTTCGATGTTGTCCTGGACCATCAACGCTGCAGGTGTGACGGTGATTGCCAGCCAGTTCATCACCTCGTTTCCACAATTCTACAACGGATACGTGCCTAAGCAGTGGCATTTGTTCCTCCTTAGCCAGGCTATAAATCTCTTTGCGCTCTTCTATAACTTGTTTCTTCTGAAACGTACCAACTGGATTCACGACGCGGCATGTAAGTATCTGCATCTCGGAATTGTACACCTCTCCGGTCAAGATCAAGATCTAACCTGGGCGACATAGTCTTCTTGACTTTGGCTACCTTTACCATCTCGTGCATCACATGCCTGGCACGCAGCGAAAAGGCATCATCTGCATGGGTATGGACTAGCTTTGAGGCAAACACGGGCTGGACCCCCGGCATCTCCTTTCTGACTGGTCTGACTACGCCTTGCTACATGTATGGCGGCCTTGATGCAGCTCTCCACCTAGCCGAAGAGACTTTGAATGCTTCCCGTGCGGTGCCCCAGGCGCTCATGGCTGCCATCAGCATCGGCTTCGTCACCGGTTTCGTCTTTTCGGTGGTAATGGCGTATTGCATCATTGATCTCGAAAGCCTTCTAACCGAGACGTAAGTCAATGTTACCAGAAGACAGAGAGGTCGAGCGGGAGCTGACACATGCACAGAGTTCCTATCTATAAGCTTTGGCGTGTTGCAACTCAATCTGATGCAGCCGGCACCGTCTTCCTGGTCGCGCTGACGGTCATCATCACCTTTATCCTCATCGCCATTCAACAAACTTCATCTCGACTGGTCTGGGTGTTTGCTTGTGATCGCGGACTCTTTCTTTCTTCTTGGCTTTCATCACTCTCACCGTCGCTCGGAGATATCCCAGCCAACGCATTACTATTCAACGCCGTCTTGATATTCCTCTGCGGCTGTCTCTACTTGGGCTCGACTACCGCGTTCAATGCCTTGGTCAACACATTTCTGCTCATGCAGATGATATCGTTCGCTCTCCCGGCAGCGCTTCTCATCTATCAGAAGCGTGATCCCAGGCTCCTCCCTCGTGATCGACCGTTCCGCGTTCCTGAGGTTGTGGGGTGGTTCTGCAACATTGGCACCGTCGTTGCAGCGATTATCGAGACCGTTTTCTTCATGTTCCCAACCGCGTTACCGGTTTCAGCGGGAACAATGAGTGAGATAGCCCTCATCCGGGGAGACTCAAAGGCTAACCGACACTTAGATTACGCCGCTGCCGTTCTCGCTATAATCGCGATCTTGGCCGCCGTGAATTGGTATGCGCACGCGAGGAAATATTATCAAGGTCCAAGAGTAGAGATGTCTCTATAGGTATACTGATCTGGGCACTGTATTTTTTTTCACATTTTCTCATCAAGGGCTCCAAGTATGGCGGTACGCGGATCATACATAGTACCAGCTAGTAATTCAAGTGTTGAACATTGTCAGTCCCGGCGCCCGTACTCGCGTGCATAACGTCATGAATTGATACTCCAGCCTCTTGTCAGATTGCGTTATCCAGTGATTACATGTGGAGGTTATTAGAAAGATCTCATCATTAAAAGTGGCGTGTGGATCACCAGTACCCTGTCTCGGTTGTTGTTTCTTGGCCGTCAACCGCGCCCGAGCCGTCTTCGGCAGTTGTCCATACTTGTATGCCTCTCCGATATCACGAACACGGCATCGCTCCCGATGATGACATGCTTTACGCCACGGGGAAATTGCAACGAGAGCCGAGTGACTGTGGCATATACCTCCAACGGCGTGCGCCAGCCCAAGGCAACAACGTCGTGCCGCGGCCGCCGGAACTGACGCCGAGAGGGCCAAGCGACAGTAAACAGGGTGTGGCTCTCCCCTAGACGTCTGCATCTGCAACTGCCTCGACGTAGTGAACGTCGTCTTCTTCCGGCTGCGTGCTCTGCTCGACCCGCAGGCATTCCGATCGGGTCTGGGCTCATCCCTCGTGTCTCGGAGCGCTGAGCTTGTGTGATGATTTGGGGACTACGAGTACGAACGAGATACTGCTTGACGCGTGCGAGTCGCGACCTGCTCGTTTTTACCCATGTCTTAGAAGTGCTATCCACATGCCTGAGGGTCTTACACATAACATCCGAAGTCAGGATAGCTACTCGTCGCGATATCCCCATAAACACTTACTAGATTGCCTGCTTGCCTGCCTTTTCTTTATTAGCCTAACCGCTGCTCTTCATTGCTAAGCGATCGCCAGTTCTCCAAGCTACCTTATCCACGCCCCCACTCACCATGTTACGCCTATGCTTCGTCGGATTGGCTCTCGCGTTTACCAGTACTGTCAGCGCCCAGGTAGATTTTAGGTCTGCTTATGCTTTTGCCGTACTTGGTGCCGACGAAGTAACAAACCAAGGCCCGACGACTATAGACGGTAGCGTTGGGGTCTATCCCGGTGTGGTGTTGCCTGGTTTCCCTCCCGGGGTAATTACGAATGGAGAGGCGCATATAGGAGATGATGTTGCACTACAAGCACGGCTAGACATCGAGGAGGCCTATATTGAAGCGTACATGCAGCCGGTGACCACGGACCTCTCTGGGCTAAATTTAGGGGGTATGACTCTTCTCGCAGGTGTTTATGGCTTCTCAGAAGAGGCTGCACTTACCGGCGAACTGATCATTGATGGGAATGGCGACCCGAATAGCGTCTGGATCTTCCAGATACCCGAAACTCTTACCTCCTCACCTAATTCTAGGGTGACCCTGATTAACCAAGCCAGACCCTGCAATATTATTTGGCGGGTGGAATTTGAAACTCTTTTGGACGTGGATACTATATTTGCCGGTCTTCTTATGTCTGATGGGATTACCCTACGCCAAGGCGCGAGCAATAGTGGAGGTCTTTATGGCAGAAGTGGCAATGTGACTTTGGACACGAACAACGTTGTTGCCCTAGGGCCTGATTGTGCCGTCCCGCTACCACCGACTACAACTTCATCTATACCACCACCGAGCACAACTACCCCTAGTACAGAGACGACCACCGTCACGGGGGCGGCCACTGGCCCGGGGACGACTACCGGCACGGGGACGACTACCGGCACGGGAACGACCACCAGTACGGGGGCGACTACCGGCACGGGGACGACTACCGGCACGGGGACGACTACCGGCACGGGGACAATCACCACGGCAACCGGTACGGCGACAGTTCTAGCACCAACCAGTCCGTCATCCCGATCAAGAACCGATATTGCTATCTCACGGCATATAAAGGCTATTCGACCGTCACCCACAGCTACTCGTTATATCGAAAAGGTATTCACGGTAATATGTTCGATTGCTCCAACAACGATCTATTCATACGACCAAACCTTTATCATTAAAACGCCCTGCACCACAGCCTTGACAGCTACGTGCACCGACCCGACACCTATACCGTGCAAAGACTGTGTCGGCCCCGCGCCTTATCCTCGGCCGGAACGGCAGGAGGACAAGCAAGACAATGAGGATTCTCACCAGGCACTCCCAGAACCGCATCGGGAACCGGCGCCGATGCCTCTTGAGTCGGCGCCACCGCCTTCCGACGGCCCGGCGATTGTGACGGCGGCCGCAGCGATACATTGGCCGCATGTAGCCGCTTTCGCAGCAGTCGCCTTCTTTCCGATCGCGATTGGGTTGCTATGAGATCGGGCTGCGATGAGAGATGACGGCCATGGTGATCTGGTAAGTCTACCCACTCGGAGGACTGGCCGTGTTCCGACTGAAGGCTGAAGGGCATCTGTCCCCGTTAGGAGATTTTGTCGTGTACGATGTGGAGTTGGCGCCAGGAGCTAGTCAGGGGCGTGGTCCAGGAGACTTAGTTTGAGGGGAAGAGGGTGTACGAGTATCCAGCACGAATAACGAGGCCCCAAGAGGCAAACACCGTGGGGAAGGGTCTTGGCAGGCCAGGGTAAAATGCGGGGAGAGTCTTCTAGCAATCTCGCACCAAAGGAGTTCTTCAGACAGAGAGCATCACAGCCGCGAGGCTGAAGGAGATACCGTGCTCTGTGCTGATGAAGACGACGCCCTGATGCTTGACCCCTGATGCGAGTCACAACATGGCATCACGTGTAGCTGCATCGCCACCCACTGCACCGCCAACTGCACCACGAGCGCGGGCACCGACACGCAAGCGACAGCGGAAATGGCACTCTCGCGTCTTCACCGGCTGTGCCAATTGCCGCAGGAGGCATGTCCGGTGCGACGAGAAGATGCCGGCGTGCGCCAATTGCAGCCGGCTATCGCTGGCTTGCGACTACGACGGCGACAATCGCTGCGGCGGGTTTCTGTTCAGGGCCGTTTGTCCGCGAAAGGACGCCGGCCCGTCTGTCAGTCAATCGCCTCTGCCAGAGGAGTTGCAGTCTTTGGAACTTTTCCAGACTTCCATCAGCCCAGCCTCGCTCGTCAGTACATCTGGCGATCAGTCTTGCGGTCGAGGCTCCCCGGTCAGCGCACCTACTGAAGACACTACCACGTCCAACCCTCAGGACGAGGGCGAAGCCGACTCAAAGGCCATATCTGACGAGTTAATTACGTTGGACGACTTCCCTGGCATCGATATCTCCCCGTCACCTGTTTCACCCGGCTTCTTTGCGATGCCATCCTGCACAGCATCCGACATTGTGCCCCGTGAAGCAGTATACTACAGCCATTTCCTCACCGACGTCTCCACCATACTCATCATCTACGACACACCGTCCAACGCCAACCCCTACCGGATACTGCCGCAATTAGCAGGCCGGTCAAACCTCCTTCACGACACCATGGTGGCCTTCGGTGCCATGCATCTTGCCAATCTACCGACGACGCAGGACAAGGCCGTTCACTACCGCGCAGCCATGGAAATCTACGTCTCCGTCATCACGCGTCTCAGCGGCATCTTATCGGACAACTCGCCTTGTTTCGAGTTGGAATCCCTGGCGACCAGCCTCTTGCTCTGCATGTTTGAGAAGATGTATGCCACCGACGGGACGTGGAAGGTTCATCTCGGAGGTGCACGCCGGATCCTCGAGGCGGTGTATAGCCCTAGGCCTTTCGCCGCGACGGAGAGAGGCGAGAACTATGGGGCGGGTGACCTCGATGGCGACCTCGTACGTCCGATGCGTCGGTTCCTGGTATCGCTCATGGCATATCTCGACGTCGCGGCCGCATGCGCCACGGGGGAAGGCACTCTGATTCCCGGTGACTACTGGGAAACATTAGGGGGCGGATGGGAGTACAACCTGGGCGCCCCCAGCTTCCACCCGTCCCGCACCCTGGCAGACAGGGCGCTTGCCCAAATCCGCATCTCCTGGTCGCGCATCATGTCCATCCAGGCCGGCATCAGCGCCTTTGCAAAGCTGCAAGCATCCGATAGTCTGGACCACCTTCGAAGTTGCATGGTTCGCGACGACCTCGCTCACCGGATCGCAAACTGGCATGACTGCGCGCCGGATGTCTATATGCGTCTGTCCGAGCAGCCCGATGAGCAGGACGCCCATCCGGATGTGTCGGAAAGCGATGCCGAGATTTTAGCAGCCGCGGCGTGTGTCGAATGCTACGCAATGGCCTGCAGTATCTATCTAGATCGGGTGAATACGCAAAAGCTAGGCCGGGCAGCGCACGATCCCGCAATAGCTACGGCTGTCGACAGAATACTAGCTTTGACTTCAAGATTCGCGGACGGCCTTGGCCGGATGGCGCACCTGTGGTCACTGTTCACGGTGGGTACTGCTATTACTGATGAAGGCCGGAAGATGATTGTGCGGGACTTCTTATCAGCGATGAAGAACTTCGGTTTCAAGGTAGGTGAATGCTGGGAATCTGGTCGTACCGCGTTATTGGCTCATGGGTTGTTTGCTAACCTCCGAGGCTTTAGCATGTTTCTCGAGCCTTGGACATGCTGGAGTACATCTGGCTACAGCATAGACTGTTCGGCGAGGCGGACTACAACGCATTTCAGAAGCTAGCTTCTACCACACTGCTTCCCTGATCCGGCTTTCTATGTCATGGGAATGTATACCGGGCAGATACTGCTCAAAGCTTTGTACAAGTATCAATGACTAGGGAGTTGGGGAGCTATTACTACCGCCCAACGGCGGCGCAATACCATGGCGATGGTGGGGGCGAGATACCCAGAGATTTTACATCAGCAACATCATCTGACTGCTTTGGACTCAGATTTCACAAAGTTTGCATTCCTAGGGAAGAATGTTGGATGCCATGACATGCCAGTGAAAATCTACATTGCGAGGTGATACTAGCAACCGAAAGTCCTTTATCTTACCCGTCCTTGTCCTTTTTACCATTTGCTTTGCCAAACATAAAGGTGAGGCGATCGAGATGCCCAATGCTGCCGAGTCCATCTGTGAGCGGTTCTCCAATGGCGCCTGACGCGCCCCTCTCCGAGATCGACATTCGCACTCAAAAAGCTGTACAAGCTGGGGGCAATATTTGCCATTCTCATTAAGATGTCGTGCTTGGCGTTATTAATACCTATGGGGGTGTATATGGGTATACATTATGTGGAATGCAAGTAACGCTTGTGAAGCCATGTCTATCTATCCAAGGCAAGTGTTCAACACATCCTTCAAATCTCAATGCCCAAACGGGAATGATGCAGATTCCACCAAGTTCATGAGACCGCCAACATATTCAAACCAGAAACCGCTCCTTCTCACGCCGCTGAGTTAGAGCCGGCCGGGTTGTAAAACTCTCGGACACCGTGATCCGCCGGAGTCGACTGCTGGGCCACCTCGGGTTGCTTGCCGTTGCCACTGCCTTCGACTTGTCCCGACGCGGCGGGCAGGCTCGCAGCCTGCGGCTGGACGGGCATGCCCTGAAACTGCGGCTGCTGGTAGTAGGTTTGCTGAGGCGGGTAGACTTGCTGGGTCATGGGCTGCTGGGTCATCTGCTGCTGGGTCATCGCCGGCTGCCACCCTTGCTGGGGCATGGGCCAGTACGGCGGCTGGGCCACGACCATGATGGGCTTCGACTTGGCGGCGTTGCGCTTGGCGGTGTCGGCGCACGCGCCGACAAAGATGACAAAGTGCACGAGCCAAAGCAACAGCAGCAAGACGACGACGCCAAGGAAGCGGCTCCAGCTGCCGTAGAAGTTGCTGCAGCTGGAAGAGGAGCCGTAGTAGCTGTTGTAGCCGCTGGAGTAGCAGTCGTCGGGACCGTAGAAGCCGATAAAGGCCGCCATTATACCGCCAACGACCGCGCAGCAGAGCCACAGGAACAGGGAGACGCCGACGTGGGCGCCGGGGTGGATGCCCGCGCCCCAGTTGCGCACCCAGCGCGTGAGTTCCTCGGCGATACTCCAGACGAGGGCAACCGCAAACTAAACAGGCGTTAGATTAGCATCAGGTACATGGCGCCAGGAACGGTGCCAGGGACAGGCAAACGCACAATGGGACAGGCCGCAACGGTGCCGACGATGCCGTCAGACCTGGATCCGTAGCTCAGCAGCGAGAAGCCGAGCCCCATGCCCACGACGGAGATGACCATGGCGAGGACGTGGAGGACGTCCTTGGTGATGCGCCAGGCCTTGCGCTCAGGCACCACGGGGGGCTGCAGCGTCGCAAACTGCTGCGGGTTCAGCTGGAGCTGCTGGGGCGCCTGCTGCCCGCGGTTCTCGCTGTACGGGACAAAGGGCTCGCCGTACGACCCCGGGTAGAGAACGTAGGGCTGGGCCAGCGGGACGGGGTCGCTGCCGTTGCGCGGCTGGGCGAGAGGCGTCTGCTGGGCCACGGGAGGCGGCGTCGGCAGCGCGCCGTCCGCGTTGACGGGCGGCATCGCGGCCGTCGCCGGGGGCTCGGTGCGCGTCTCGGTCTGGGTCGATGTCTCGGGCGCCATGGCCGTGGCTTCGCAGCAGGAGCCTCGACGAGGTCCGCTCGGTCTGCAGACGTTGCGTCCGATTCGTCGTGTCTCAAACGGCTGCCCAATCGTCGGCCGCGCAGAGCGTGTAAACGGAAACGAGTGACTCGATAAGTGCAAAGAAATGAACGAGAGGAAGAAGTGCAGCGGGCGAGTGACGGCGAAGCGAGTGACGGCGAAGGCGAGGTAACGAATGAGTCGCACGAGGGAAAAACGTGATGAACCTGGAAGCACAGGCGGCTGCGAAGACTTCTTGTCTGTTGCCTGTCTCCCTCGGCGAGTACTCAAAGGGGGCCTAACCCGACGAATGTAGAGGCGGCTCGTGCACTTAGGCTAAATTTAGGGCCCGTTCAGGGGGCGCAGCAGATTTGGCTGAGCTCATTGGTGGCCTTAACGCGGCGGAGCCAGATTTGCCAGGCCGGAGCCCAGCGATATCCGCGATCCAGCCCTTGATTGGGACTAGATTCCGCGTCTGGCACGGCATTGCCGTTCAATCTATCACAGATGAGTATCATGTCATGAGGCCTGAAGGTGAGGGCGCGGAGATCCGATCCGGGTTCAGTGTGCCTGACGTTTCTTGCAACCCCGGCTGTGGTGGAGTCTCCAACTCTTGCAACCTGCAACCTGATATCAAGCGTCAAGCATAATCCAACTCCGATTGTCATGTAGGTAGATAGGTAGCTGATCCGTCTCCATCGACATGCTCACTCCCGTTGCAACACCACCAGCACGCCCATGATGCCCAGCATGGCCGTCTTGAGCCACGGGTGCTCCGACAGCAGAATGGTCACGTAGCCCACAAACGGCACGTACCCGACGACGCTCCCGATGATGTCCTTGCGCTCCAGATAGTCCTGCCCGCGGGCGTACAGGTCCGTGTCGTCGGCGACGTTGTTGTCGCCCTTGGTGAGCAGCTGGGCCTTGTCCCTGCGGGCTGTCAGTCGCGCGCGTGAGCAAGGGAGGGGCCCCGGGGGGGAAGACGCACCCCGTGCCGAACTTGCGCACCACGCGGTGCACGATGGGGATGTCCTTGTCCTTGACGTTGTACACGACCACCTCGCCCACGGCCGTCTCCTCCCACAGGTTGCGGTTCCACAGGAGCAGCAGGTCGCCGCGCTGGAAGGCGGGCTCCATGGATCCGGAGAGGACGACGACGATCGGGGACGGCGAGTCGGCGATCACGGACAGGCCCTTCCACATCTGGCTCGCGGGGTCAGCTGGGCTTCGCGTCTACCACGGCGCGAGGTGGCGGCGTGTGCGCAGGCGTCAACGTACCATGAAGGCCGTGGACAGGATCAGCGCAAAGTTCAGGAGCTGCGCGGCCGCCTGCCGCGGGTTCTGCAGGCTCGAAAACATGGCGGCTGGATGCTTGCCGGGTTCGGGGAGCGGGATCGGGGGGAGTGTCGGGTGTCGAGCAGCGTGGTGCTGCGGTGGTGGCTGGAGCTGCCTTGCGGAGATGATATCGCGACTTCAAGCTGTGCTTGGAGAACTGGACATGGTGGTCGCAACAATAGCGCACGGACCAGCCCGGTGCTGCCCCACCTCTAGGCAGCTCCAGCTCCAGCCTGCAGCGAGTCCAGCCTCCAAGCCAGCGTAGCGTGGGCTTGGTGGGGCACTGAGCTGCTCCAACGGCTGCCACCAGGTGATGTCATGGAAATGGAGGCTCGAGACGGTGTCCGTCATCGACGCCTCGTGGCAGCAGGCATTGGAGAGGCTGGCCCGTTGCAACCCGGATTCAACGTGCCATCTCCATAACCTTGAACCTTGAACCATCCGCTGCAGACTCACGGTCCACCAGAAGCAGCATCTACCCTACAGTCCTCGACCACTTAGACGAACATGTCGGACAGCAACCAGTCGCAGCAGCCCAGCCTCGCGGGCGGCCACGTCCAATACGCCAAAGGCGCGGCCGAGGTGTGTGCGCTCACCCCCTTGTACGGGCAGCCGCTGACAAGTGACAGTCGGCAATCGGCAGCGTCACGGGCTCGCAGCCGTGGAAGTCGTCGGGCGAGCAGGACAAGGCCGCAGGCATGGCCACGATGCAAAAGGCAGGAGAGCGGCGGGATCCGTCGCATGGCTACGGCAGGGTCGAGGAGGTGGCGGGCAGGGTCGCGGGCTGCGAGGGCATGCAGAGGGAGGGCGCCGCGAGCAAGCCCAAGAATGAGTAGCTGTTGGACGGGGGAGTGTCTGACACGGAAGATGCCGTGCCATCGAAGACTGCCCAGCAGTCCAGTGGCAGCAATGGTTTACTGATGCCCGCCGTATCTCCTGTGTACCTTATGTCTGGCGCGTGCTGTCCAGGGAAGGCTCACGATGCAGGCCACGTCTCCAGAAGCACCTGCGCTTCCGGCTTCTCCCAGTGCCCCTTTGCTTGAACCAAGGCAATGAATCCCAGGCCACGGTCTCTGTCAGGAGCAGGTCGTGGTGCCTGGAGCTGAGATGGCTGTCGAGCGCCTCCTTCCCTTCCTCCACCGCGCCTCCTGCCCATCTGCCGACCCCAATCACCTCCGGCTCGTCGCCTCTCGTGCTCCAACTCTGCTCTCTTCCTCCTTTTCCTCTCCAGCTCTCCGCCATCTTGGTCCCCAGCTTCACAGGCATCCATCCATCCGCTCCGCCTCCCGCTGGCGCGTTTTTGGCTTGCACATCGTTACTGAGCCTGCTCGCATCTTTCATCCCCGAGAGCCAGCCTCTCCGCATGGGCAACTCCATCGGTCGTCCTCGCGACAACAAGATGTCGTCGACTCCTCTTCTCGGCGCCGCGGGCCTCCCCGGGCTGCATGTCCTGCAGGACCATGTAAGTGGACGTGCAGCCGTCGAGAGGGCTTGCTTGGCTGACGAGACGTGCCCGACAGCCCGTGTTTCTTCGAGCCAGCCACTCGCCATGGCGCTGCATCCCCCAGAACGTCCTGGTGGTCCTCCGAGGAATAGTCCTCGCCTACCTCACTGCGTCGAGCGCCATGATCCTGCACTACAAGATCACAGAGGAGTCGGACAAAGCCCTTGCCCACCATCTCTTCGACTTTAGCTTGATCAGCCAAGCCTTGGTATTCTTGTACCATCTCATTACCTTTGTGAGCTCCCTCCAACGTGCCGTCGGCCTGGCCATGTCTGCTGATGTGCCGCTTTGCTCGCAGTCCTGGACCTTTACCCACTTGTACTACCCCGACCCCGACGACAATGAAGGCGGCCTCGAGTCTTGGATCATCAAGGCCATGTCTCTGCCCCGCAACATGGCCAGCCAGCGCAAGCAGTTCTACTTTACCATGTTCTACTCGACGTCCTCCGTCTTTGCGTTTATGAACTCGGTCGTCTACTGGTTCATCACGCGCCAGCACGAGGCTGCGGATGGCGCCGGTGCCCTGCTGGAAGCCGTTGCGGCGACGGGCACTGGCATTCTGACGACGGCCTTGACTGCGAACGCGTCGGCCCTGGCACCGATCCCCGACGCTCCTTGTATGCTTTGTCCCAACACTTCATGCAGGCGTAGCTGACACTCGGATAGTCAGCGACCTCTTCGGCGAAGGGTGGTTCAAGCCCTTTGTCGTGGTCAACTTGCACGGAGCCACATCGCTCATCATGGTCACGGAGATGCTGCTCTTCAACAGCATCAAGCGGCCCAGTGTACGGAGCCCCCGCCCCGTCCCTGCTCTTAATGCCGCTGACAGTTCCCAGGCTCTTGGATCCCACTTTTTCGGCCTCATCTTCAACTCCGGTCTCTACCTCGCCTGGGCTGCCCTCGGAAAGGCGTTGACGGGCGAGTCGCCCTTTTTCTGGCTCGACGCGGACGAGGTTGGCAGCAAGGAAGCCGTGACTGTGTACTGTATGGGCTTTGTCCTCTTGGCGCCGATCAGTGAGTCACGGCCCGCTTCCATTTCTGCATTGCCGGTTGGCTGACTTGGAGCTCGCCAGTGTACACGATGATGCTCGGGTTCGTGGGCATCCGCCAGGGCCTCACCAAGGCTCGCATCGGCCGCGGCGCACAACAGGAGCTCGACTCTTGAGCGACGGGATGTGTTTGGGAAGAATGTTAGATGTAGGGGTAAGACGGACGAGGCGATGACATGGAGATGAGGTTTCTTATTGTGACGGAGGAGTCGGCGTGTCGGGAGGGGCAAGTCTCGGAGTATTGTTACCAGTTATCACACCTAGAACCGCATCTGCCAAGGCTCCGGCGAGTCAATGTGCATTAATAGACGCCCCTAAGCTTTTCTTCAAGGAAGTGCCTTTGCGTGGTGTCTTGCTGCAGCATGTGGCTGGGACAAGATGCCTCCACACCTCCACACTGCAGAGCCCACACACCACCTCGCTTGTTCCCGTCTGGGTCTCGGGCACCCGCCAATCAGTGGGCGGAGCGTGGATGTGATATCGCGATGGCTCGCTTGGGTATCCGCAACGCCGTCAGGCACAAGCCGGGGGGCATTGGTGCCTGCCCTGCCGCCATCTCGCAGACGGGGAGGCTCGATGCGACGGCCCCGAATCCAGATGGCGTGCGGTGGCATGGCCGAGCTGGAATCTGGGATGCGCTGTCTTCCGGGTTGGGCATCCACGGACCGCTGTCGGGACGAAGACGGGCGCGACGCGACGCATCGTCGGCCTCTCACGTGGGCGCCTCGCTCAATCGGGCACGGATGGCCGACGCGCGGCGTCAATGCGCGCGGCCGACGCTGACACGGTCGGGTCGAGGGTCGGCGTCGTCACGCCTGGCGATGCCTGGCGATGCGGTCCGAGGCGGCCAGCACGCGCGGGCGCGTCGTCGACTCGTGATGCGGCGTGAGGCGAGCTGGTATCCCAGTGGCTGGGACCCCGCGTCCAGGGGTGGCCCAGGCACCGGAGTACCTCGCTGGCGTACAAGAGTCACCCGCTCTCCCTGTCTCGGGCCGCCCCCGTCTTCCTCCTTACACACAGCCAGCGGGTCGCAAAGCTTTCACGAGGTTATATCGTCTTGTCTCGTCGCAAGCAGATATAATCTTCTGCCCGGGCCCCAGTCAATCCTTTGTGCGTCAACACACTCTTTCAACCCCCAACCCCCTCGCTCGTTTTCGTCGCTCTCGAGTCAACCGTCACGCAAAGCGCCGCGGCCATGTTCAAGCGCTCGTTCCGGTCGCAGGACGCGAGCCGCGTCGACAAGGCCGCGAGACTCAAGAAGCAGGGCTCCTTCCGGGATCCCTCGAAGCTGTCGAAACTGCAGAGGTCGCTCACCGGGCAGGCCGCGATCCCGCAGAGACCCGCCGTCGCGCCCTCGCCCATCGTGACGCTCACCGTCGGCCGCGAGGGCCGGCTCTTTGCCGCGCACGAGGACGTGCTCCGCCAGTCGTCCTTCTTCGACGCGGCCTGCCGGGGCAACTTCCCCGACGCGCAGAACCGGAGGATCTCCCTGCCCGACGAGGAGCCCGAGGTCTTCTCGGCCGTCCTCGAGTACCTCTACAAGGGCGACTACTACCCGCGTCTGCTGCACAACAGACACCGCAACTCTTGGGAGCTCGAGGACCGCGCGCCGACGCCTCACACGTCCCCCAACCCAAACCCCGAAACCGGAGGTGGCCGCGCAGGCGCCCCCGTCCCCTCGTCGTCGGAGCCGACCGTCTTCCTCTTCAGCGCCGGGGCCGACGTCCTCCGCGACACGGTCGTCTACTGCGCCGCGGACCGCTACGGCCTCGAGGAGCTCAAGCGCCTGGCCCTGCGCAAGCAGGGGCTGCAGGCCGGCATCGACGTCGGCACCATCCTGCGGTCCGCCCAGTACGCCTACGCCCACACGCCCGACTCGGACAGCCGCCTGCGCGCTCATTACCTCGCCCTGATCATCCGCTGCCGCAAGACGTTCAAGCGGAGCGGGACCATGCAGGCTGAGATGGAGGCGGGGGGCAGCAAGCTGTTCTTCGACCTGTTTGTCGCCATGTGCAACCACCTCGACGACGTCATCGACGCGACCAACGCGCGCACGCCGAGGACCGTCTGAGGGGGGGACGTTGCCTGCGCACCGACACAAATCAGGTCCCCGGTGCGCCCCGTGAGGTATTGTTTTGGAGGATGAGTCTGGACGAAAACGAAAAACCACCAAAAAAAGGGACAGAAAACGAAGGCGATTCCACGGGGACTGTGGATTCCGGACGGCGTTGGGTTGCTTTTCACGCTCCCTCATCAGATTGGCGTCTTCCATCTGGGAGTTTGTTCTCCTCTGCTTCTCGCGAGGTGGCCGGCTGAAGTTTGATGAGCACAGAGCTGAGAGGATTTAATTCCGCCGTACATGGGCCGCGGTCCTCCGCTCGACCTTTTTGTGCTTTTGCCTGGTTGGTTTGTTTTCCATGCCGCCTCGTCGCGAATCTCTACTCGATACCCATACACGGCGGCGCCCGGGGCACTTTCTCTGGCGTTCTGGAACATGATGCTGCTTTCTCGGCTGATTCACGCTTTGCGGCGTCAGAATGCAAGTGGGAAGCAATTATTTTTCACGTTACAGCCTGCTGTTTTCTGTTTTCACGTCTCCTTGGGGCCCAGATTGTGCTACCACGGCCCCTGATTTCAGAACATGTGGATGGACTGTTTCCATGCTGTTTTCTTTTAATGCAATGTCTATAGACCATGGACGCGTGTGAAGGGAAAAAGGAAACTCCATCCGGGAAGACGGGCAGGATTGGGAGGAGACGGCGCTCACAGGCTGGGCGATGCTGTTCTCCTCGCGCACGCTGCTCGTCTCTTTCTGAGCCACACATGGCATCTATATTGGTGCCCGACTTGACTAACATGTTACTTCTCCTTTGTTCGGGAAGAAGAAGACCCTGCATGGTCCTGGGGCGGGCTGAGGAATATGGATACATGTTCTTGCGATGCGTATATGTATGTATAGGGTCGCTAGCGATCCTCCCTGGCGTGAGCCGTCAGGGTGAGGTAATGAGAGCCGGTCACCTCACTGCCGTCACCGTGATGCGTCTGATGCTGTGAGTAACATGTTGCTTCTGTGTAAACTGCCTATGGAAACACCAGGGCGCCATGTTAGTCGTCCCTCCACTCGACGACAAAGCTGTCAAAGGTAGCCTCGAGCCGGTCAGCCGTGTCCTTGGCCGGCCGGGCCACCGCCGCCGCAACCTCGAGCTCCCAGCCCTCGCCGGCCGCCGTGCCAAACGGCCAGCAAGCCTCCCTCATGGGGGTCCTCTCCCCGTCGTCGCCCACGCGGTAGATCCAGAGCGAGGTCCCCGTGGGGCCGTCCTCGCGCTCGACGCGGACGGTGACGCGCCCCACGCCGGCGGCCGGCGCCGGCGCGACGCTCCAGTCGGCCCAGGCGTCGCAGCAGAC